>JANJGK010005023.1:2500-52292 GCA_039081455.1 Macrobrachium rosenbergii
TATATATATATATATATATATATATATATATATATATTATATATATATTTATTTATTTATATATATAAAATTATATGATACGTTATACTTTTGTTTTCGGTTATTACCAATAAAAATATCTCAACTACTACTACTACTACTACTACTACTACTACAATAATATAATAATAATAATAATAATAATAATAATAATAATAATAATAATAATAATAATAATAATAATAATTAATAATAATAATTTGTGTTATACTTTACTCTCCAGCTTTGTCTTTTACTCTTTCTGTTATTACTGCTATCTCTAATATTCATACCTTCATGAGTATATTCTGTAGTCGACAAGTAGCTTATAATAATAATAATAATAATAATAATAATAATAATAATAATAATAATAATAATAATAATAATAATAATAATAATAACGAAAGTAAGGACAGTGAGAACATAGCCAGAACTTTTACTTAAGCATGTATTCAAGTCCATCCTTGACGATTTTGGTGCCTTCATTAAACAAACCGCTCATATTCTGACGCCTTTCCCGTTCCTTTCCCGAGCTGAAAGGCCCAACTTCACCATCCCATCCCTTCTTCCTTCCATCTCATGTTCCACCACTTGCAAACTCTCCCATCCTCAGCCACGCCTTTTTCTTTGTCCCCTCTCTCAAATTCGGTCGAAAATGAATCCTGTCATCCCAAAGAATTTAGAACGAAGTCACGGAGAACTTTGAAACTGAAGAAGCAAAGGAAATAATTAAAACGCTTCCCGAATATTTATTCAGTTTAAGGTCTTCTTAAAGTTGAAGTTATATTCACATGCTGGATGTCTGAGAGAGTATCTTCACAATATCCTACCGAAAAAAGACATTATTTCTGTGTCTGCATTTTTAGCGAGTGTTTTTGCCTGGGCAGTTTGGATGGGGAAAGTTACTTTTCGGCGAGCTGTGGTGTACTGTACTGTTATTGGATTACTTGTGACATAAAAAAGGCAACAGTAATAAAAGAGAGATAATAATAAAAAAAAAAAATCGAGTAAGGAAAGAGGGACGAAGAAGATGACAAATGAGGTATTTGATAACTGAATGTGTAGTGTTCAGTGCAATTGATGAAAATGAAGTACATTATTGGTTGAAAAAGCTGAAATAACTCCCTGAGAGGGAAAGAAAGAATGTTTACTGTTGTTATTCAGGAGATAAACCTTATTCAGATAGAACAAGCCCACAGAGCACATTGACTTGAGATTCAAGCTTCCAAAGAATAATGGACTGCTTATATAGTTGGTTAGTGTTGTGGCATGCCACTCAGACACTCAGATATCGCAGCTTCACGTCTCCCCACTGGCTATGAATCATGATCAGTTACTGATGCAGTGTGGGGTCTGCTGTGGGAGGTTGAAACCAAAATTTTTTGTGAAGCTTGAATTTCAAGTCAATGGCCCCTTTGGTGTGCCTGTTCCATGTGAGTAGGTTTCATCTATTGAAATAATAATAATAATAATAATAATAATAATAATAATAATAATAATAATAATAATAATAATAATAATAATAATAATAATAATAATATAAAGAAATAACAGAAGGTAATGGGGAATACAAAAGAAGAGATAACTTTTTTAAAATTAATAATATAACAAATTAATAAATAAGTAGATAAAAATATAAGTAAATTATTAAAATAACAAGAGAATTGTACTGGGTTAGTAATGCATTGCATCTTCACTTTAGTTCTTAAATTCCAATTGCACGACATCCTCTGGGAGGCTGTTCCACAGTCCAGCAGTGTTAGGAATAAAGGACCTCTGTAACTGAGAAGTTTGAGAGCGAGCTACATTTACTGTATATTTGTGCTGCTGTTCTGCGAATGTGGTTGCTCTCGGCAGGAAAGGGGGATCAGGGATCAACTTTGAATGTAAAATATTTCTGTTAAAATACAACTTACAAGGAAACTGACAGACAACAGACCAACAATGAATGGCCCAAGTCTTAACTGCTAATATTAGGAAATAGGAACCTGCAATCACGAACGACTCTATCTAAAAGAAATAAATCTCTTGCAGAAGCAGGCATCCACACAGGAAAACAGTGTTCTAGTAAAGGAAGGGAAAATTACCCAAAAACAGGTAGCGCTGATTTTATCAGTTATAAATATATGAGGCCTTATGAATAATACCTAAATTTCGTGCGGCATTTGCTAAAACTTTCATTAGATTTTCTCAAAAGTAGGATGTGAGTCAATAGTTACACCTAGAATAGTTAAAGCTTAGGCTACTAATCAATGGTGTTTTTGTCTTACTAGAGTTCAGCCTCATGCCCCATCGACTACATCATTCAATGACCCGGTCCGTGTTCTGACTGAGACTGATCCCATCCACAGCAACTCACTGCTGCCTACCTGTAAGGAAATCCTGAAATAATCCAAAAACACATCCACCCACTCCACGACTTTGACGTTTGTAATTAAGTTCCTTGTGGTTTACTAAATCGAAAGTAGCACTAAAATCTTTTTCAATCACTCTACACTAAAACCCTTACCAAGGTTTCTCTTTCAAAGGGCATGTCAAGTCTAAAAGAGCACTGCAGGTATTAACTGCTTCCTATATGCATACTGACAATTAGCTAACAGCCTTTAGATTCCACATACTTATATAGCAACTTAAAAATAAGTTTTTCTTCAACTTTGGAGAACACAGGGAAAATAGACATTGGCCTGTAGTTACTGCAGTCTACATGTATGCCAATCTTTGGAACAAGTGCTGTATTGCTAAGAGTGCACTCATCCACAAAGATACTATGGCAACATAAGCATCTATAGATTCTACTAATCTTGGAAGACAGCACATTAGGAATCTTTCAAAAACAAAGGGAAGAAACCATCAGGAGCTTCTCCACTCGCCCCCCCCCCCCCGCAAATTTTGTAAGGGCAGGTTCTGGATGATATGTATCAGGGGAGAGGTTCATCCTCAGCTGATTGCTTAGCTTCAAAAGCTCTATGAAGCAGGTCAGCCTTTTCCCTAGGGTCAGTAACCAATCTACCATCATCTGTTAGTAGTGATGGAATGGAAGATGAGCCTGACACAAAGACAGATGATGCCAGTTTGGTCCACCACAGATGAGGCTGAGTAATTCCGTCAAGTGTCCTCTTCAGTGAAGTAATATAATTTCTTTCGGCTGCATGGTAAGTTCTATTGCAGGAGATGATGAAACTCAACAGAAATAGTATAATTTTCACTTGAATGATTTCTTCTCCATGTGTTGAATTTGGGTCTGTTTTCATGTAAGCACGTCTACATGTATCATCGAAGCATGGCTGGTCATTTGTCCTGAATTTGGGTGACATACCTTATTGATATAACATCCGTATTTCATTTAACTATTTTGGGGGGGCTCAGGTTATATTTCATCTGAAATATTAAGATCCTGACAAACTTCAGTAATGTGATCTCAATTGGCTCTTAGTGGGCACAAAGATCAGAAGTGCCTATATATTCTCAAACCTTGGACTTGACAATAACTAGAACATCTGTGAATATAAGGTCTAATATATTACGAGAAATGTGTGTGGGTTCCTCAATTAGCTGGGAAAAATAGGATACATAGAGCTCAAGAGCAGATCGATCATGGTGATCTGTGGAATTTGAATTTAGCCTCACGATGTACTTTGCTTTTCAGTCACCACAAATAATGAATAAAGCTTTTGAATCCTGTGACTAAGCCATACTAATCCTTTCCAGGAGACAGTCATATATAGGAACTCTCGATATTTGGACTGTGGTAAATAGTAAATACATAAATATAGAACTTACTGAAAATTTTAAAGCAAAGAACATTATGGCAACTACACTCCGAGATTTTCTGCCAATAAATAGGTCATA
Source organism: Macrobrachium rosenbergii (assembly GCA_039081455.1). Taxonomy (NCBI): domain Eukaryota; kingdom Metazoa; phylum Arthropoda; class Malacostraca; order Decapoda; family Palaemonidae; genus Macrobrachium; species Macrobrachium rosenbergii. The sequence continues at coordinate 6,371 of JANJGK010005023.1, forward strand.
TGACTTACTGTATACAGCCATACCCTGTGCATGTGGAGTGTTACAATCATAAATAAAGTTAAGGCCATCAAACCCTGGGATTAAAAGCTCAACCTTTGGCTTGCTACTACTTACAAGTGTCTCAGATAAAAACTACTACTTACAAGTGTCTCAGATAAAAACACAACTCTGGAAATCAAGAAAATTTGACTTTAAGCCCGAATAACTAAGTAAAGTATTCTGCACTTTTTCTTACAGTAATGCATAGCTCAATGTCACCCAAACGAATTAACATTAACTACATCAAATCAGTAGCAAAACTAATAATAGGCTCATAAAATCAACAGAAGAATAAACAGTAATAATACCATCAACAACATTGAAAGTATCAATAAACCTGACAACATGTCATTGAAAAAAGCACTGAAAGCATCTTGTCAAAAAGGTCGAGCCGGCACCCCCTCATGAGGCAAATAAGGAACCAACTACATTTGCTATAACAACTGGGATGGGCAGTCGGGATGGATTTAGAAATTATAAAAAGCCTAGAAGGAAAAGGTTAGGTAAAGACAAAGGTGCTTTCCTGATATTCACCAAGCATCTTTTGCTTTCTCTTTTGCCTGTTCTACAAACTTTTTGAAAAAAAAAAAACAGCAAGGGAAATCGAACCTAAGCTATGGAGGGCTATGCTGCAATGGCAATGGCACAGTCCAAGGTTGGAGAACAAGGTTTTCAATCAGAGTAACCTTCTCTAGGAAGATTTGCCTACCAAGGCTGAAATGTCCTTTCTACCCACTGATTTGATTTCTGAGTGTCCTTCTCCTAGAAGAGTTGCCTGTCATGACTAAAGAGTCTCTTCTACACCATCAAAGGTTACTAATGCCGTGGAAGCTCTCTGCAGAGGGTGGTCATCCTTGAATTTGCATATAAAGTGTGTATACACACACACACACACACGCACACGCGCGCACACACACACACACACACACAACACACACACACACATATATTATATATATATATATATATATATATATATATAATATATATTTATATATATATATATAGTATATATATATATATATATATATATATATATATTTATGTATATATATATATATATATATATATATATTATATATATATATATATATATATACTATATATATATATATATATATATATATATGTATGTATATATATATATATATATATATATATATATATATATATATATATATATATATATATATATATATATATATATATATATATATATACTATATATATATATATATATATATTACTATATATATATGTATATATATATATATATATATATATATATATATATATATAATATATTATATATATATATATATATATATAATGAAAACAGGGACAACACAACAACAAGTCAATGAAGTGTTTCGGGAGCCAAGCTACAGGCTTCATTATCAAGCGACAGATGTAATGAAACCTAATTAGTACAATAAAATTAGGTGAAAAATATTGAAATATACGAAATTATTATGAATAATAAAACTAAAACAGCTAAAAATATGACCAAGGACCAACCGTTGAGTGTGTAGGCAGAGGAAGGACTGACCAGGAACCGGAAAAAAACGTAAACAGTTCATAGGAGATAAAGAGGTGTAGACGTGGAATGCGTGTTCAGTGAGGGCCTAGTTTTTTAATGAACAATGATTCATTAATTATTAAAATCTGGTGATTGGAGGCCATGCCCAAAACCTAAAAATATTTGTACTGAACTGAATATTTACATTTATCGGAATGTCCCTGATGTTAGAAAATTCGGAATTTGAACAGTTATTGCCAGTTCTATAGCTGGTTGTCGAATCTGGCTTTAACCTATGTGTGCGTCCTGTATAGGTTCCTCGATTGCACAGAGGACAACTAGACTCATAAATAACACACGAGGTCATTAATGGGTCCAAACGGTCTTTGAAACTGAATAGGCTACCGATGGCCAGTGGGTTTGTGGGTATAATTTTAATTTTCAGGGCAGACAGATGACCAGATATTAGAGTTTGGAGTTCCTTATAAAAACTTGTTTTATGAATAAAACTGAGACTGGAATAGAAAGGTAATTTAAGAACGTTAGGAGTAGAATGACGTGGGATCAAAATATACTCATAATTGCCATATAACTAAGTGCTTTTATATTTTGATGCAAATAACTTTTAAGCTTTTAACAACTTAGTTTGTGCCAACTTTTTACACGATTTTATAGAAACGAGACAACGTAAATAAAACGCTTCTGTTTTCCTATCAAAATGTTAAATTTTACTTGGTTCTAACATATCTCTGTCTCTTTGTCTCTCTCCTTCTGTCATGGACGAAAACAGTTTATACCCGAAATATGTTCAGGCTATTTTGTAATGAATGGCAGATCGTATGGGGACAGTTTCGTGCAAATGCTGTAAAGGTTCGTCTCTTATAAATGAAGGATGACTTAACTTTTTCCCAGTTATTTATGGCTGCCCTCCGACTGTTTCATCAAATCCAGCACATTCTATCTACACGCAAAGCAGTTTATAAATAAATAAAAATTAATAAATAAATAAAAATAAATAAATTTTCATTTCCTAAGCCTCTCTCTCTCTCTCTCTCTCTCTCTCTCTCTCTCTCTCTCTCTCTCTCTCTCTCTCTCTCTCTCTCTCTCTCTCTCTCTCTCTCTCTCTCATAATTTTTATATAATATTCAGCCAAAACCTGTTCAGCAGTATAAATATCGAATCAAACTTCATTCTGTTAAATTCTCCAGCCTTTGATTACAAAACGAGATTATTTTTTTTCGTTTTCTCGTTTCAAGAAATAAAGGAAGCCATGGCTATCATGCCAGCTCCATGTCAGCAAGGTTTTCCTATCGTAACTTTACAGTCTCTTGATGTTCATCTTAGGCTGATGCAGTTCCAGTTTAACAGCAGGAGTGATACAGGTTTCACCTAGTACCATTTTGTTTTCAATATCTATTTTTCTCATAGGGGATCACGCCGACGAAACATTTAAATGTTTCTGAGAAGGTAGTTTCTGTCACTGCTTTTTATTTTGGTTGTGTATTTTTTTTTATATTTCTGTTGAGGTTCCTTGTTAAAGTGCTCAGCATTCGCTTAGTAATGAGAGACAGCAATGATTGAAATGTCTCTTCATTTACCTCATTCAACGAGGTTTTTAAAGGATGTTGATGATAGAGTTTTTATTCCCTATGAAAATGCATAAAGATAAAAAAGTATTCATCTTATTCACACTTTTTTCTTGAAATTGTGTCTTAATTTCTGGAGGTGGATGATATAACGATCAAAGGTTAAAAGAATAAAGGAAGAATGTGTTTTGAATCTGTTTAATATTGTCAAAATGTGTTAAATATAAAATTATAATTAAACGAGTAATCTTTATATTTCATAAATTATTATTATTATTATTATTATAATTATTATTATAATTATTATTATTATTATTATTATTATTATTATTATTATTATTATTATTATTATTATTATTATTATTATTATTATTATTATTATAAAAAAATACTCATAGTAGCATGAGTCTTAAAATGGAGAAACAAATCCACAGTTATGCACATGTACATATATTTAAATATAATATAAAACTGTATAGTTTTATCTTTAAATATGCGTACATATACATAACTGTAGATTCGTTTCTCCATTATTATTATTATTATTATTATTATTATTATTATTATTATTATTATTATTATTATTATTATTATTATTATTATTATTATTATTATTATTCTGTTTCATCTTCTGTGGACACTGATGGTAAAGGGGATTCACCATATCTTCAAGTTGTTTGGGAATTATTTACTTTCGTTCAAAACTTGTGTTACTACGATAACTGACAGTAAGATAGCTTATTGTCAGATAACATAATTATCTAAGTTATCTATTAGATAACTTAATTATCAGGTAGTCGGTTCTTCCATTTACTGGCTATAGGTTTCAGTCTCTATTCAAGAAGGACCACCAATATCCTGAATACTGGAAGGGTTATAAAAATTTGAGGATATGGAACTGAACGTTTTCGGATGCAAAGTAAAAGATAATAGAATAACTTTTAGTTTCAAAAAGAGAAGACAGGTTTATTTGCAAATTGGAAATAAAAGGGAAGCCTTGGCAAAGCAAGAGTAAGTAAAGATAACATTATTATACAGTGAAAAAGAAACAAGGAAAGTCATTTACACCCGCTATAAAAATTGGCAGCAATAAAACCGAGAGGAAATAGTGAACAAAGGAGAGTGAGATAAAGGAAGTCTTGGATTGAAACAAAAGTTACTGAAAGCAAAAATACAGCAACTTCAGTACGATATAAAGCTTAGCTCTTCAGAATAATGTACCTTCTTCTTTGATGTTATATTTCTCGTTCACTAATTGCCATTCTTTTTTTATATTTGATCTTGCTCCTTTCAATATATAACTTACATTTTATGGAATGCCTTAATTTGTCCATACTTTTATGGATATTTTACTGACGGGAATGGTCTCCGGCTTTCATACTTCCGCAGGGCCCCATATGACCTAACCTGGCCGCCCGAACTCATACCCTGCGGGCATCCACTCCTCACAGAGAACATCTCCGGATATGCACGCCGAGCACGCCAATGGCGTACACTCTTTTAAGGTATACTATCACCAATAATCATGTCACGTTAAATGCATCATTCCTATTGAAAGCAATACAAAGCCAGCTCTCCAGCTATATTCATCAGAACTCCGTCCGTAACTTGTATATAGAATTATGTACCATTTTCCATTCTCAAACAAACAGTTGAATGAATGTTATTAATTTATTTTGTTAGCCTCGTGTCCGGCGTTACGTCTCCGCTAGCAAGAGCTCTTGACCTGTCTGTTTGTTGTCTTGAATAGATTAGTAAGCTTGTAGACGCTGGCTCTTACTCACGCCTTCGCTTCACTTTAATGTTTCACTTCCTGGTATCATTAACTTTCCCTTCCCGGATATTCCCATTGTGTCACTTACCTTAAGATGTTCATATTACCTAACATGTCTCATCACATAACTTTCGCTTGAGTTAACGTACCACATCCATAAAACAAAGAGCCAATTTTCTGCTTCAAGAAATTCCTTAGCAAAGAAAATAATCTTCATTTATCACCATCTCTCTCTCTCTCTCTCTCTCTCTCTCTCTCTCTCTCTCTCTAAGAGAATTGTCGAGGGTCAGCAAAGGAGTGAAAGGAGAGAGGAAGGCGCGATATGGTATGATGAGAAAAACATCAAGAATTAAACAATGGAACGGAAAGAGGTATTGAAGTGTCCGTCAAGCTCATTTGGGATGACTTGAAAGATTGATGAGTCCAGCCTCCTCTATGAGAGTGAAGTCTGGCAGTTGATGGACAATTGACGAATAAAGTTCGGCGTGAAGAAGAATTGTTTTTGCAGCGTAAGTGGTGCGTGGAGAATTAAATAGCTCAGAGATGTCTGAATACTTGTACATAGGATTGGTACAAAGAAAATCTTTGTGAAAAGTTCGACGGAAGTGATTCAAATCGGTTCGGGCATCAGGATGATTGGAGGATAGAAGGTTTTTGAAAGGAGGGCCGATTCCGTAAGCGCTATGAAGTAGAAGACCAGAAGTGGAAAGACAGAAGAGTGCCAGCAAGAAAGGTGGTGAATGACACTGTGTGTAGGTGGGTTTAACGTGCTTTAATCAGCCTTCTGTGTAGGTGTATGAATCCTTTATTACTGTGCCAGTGTTTTGCACCAACGGGTTCTTCAACGACTATGGAAATATTATATTTATAATACCTCGACTGCCGCGAGTTTTCCACATTTCTTTTATTATTTGTAGTTTCCTTCACAACATTCAGTTCGCATTGATATTTACTTCCCTTCACTTATGCATCATAAGTGTAAAGGAAAACGATGAGCATGGTAAGGCTCGTGTTTGCCTCTAACGAAAGAGGTCAAGAACAACAGGAGAAAATCGAAAACTTTCAAAAAAGGGGATAATGAACCTCTAAGTGTAACCAGTCCTCTTTTCATTAGTGGACCCGAAAATATCTGTTCTTCAGTTAAAAAATCTCAAAAACAACGTAACTAAGGATGTAATATTGTTCACATTTTAACTCTGGAGTCTTGAACTTGAACAAATTTAGGAAGTCTATTTTCTTAACCGGCACTTGAATGAGCCTCCAGAGTGTTAAACAACCTCTAACTTTAAAACGCACGACATATCCTCTTATTCAGAGGTAGAATTCCTTGTAAGTTGCTTTAAAAATAAAGCTTATTCTGATAACACACTTATTAATCATATCAAACCGGTCTTAAAAAGAATCTCTCGAGGAAAATAGCAAAATAATATGAAAAAGCCTGAAACACTGACAATGAAATTCTATCTGCCATGCATGAATGATCCATTTGACAAATATCACAAGAAGACTCTCTCTCTCTCTCTCTCTCCCTCTCTCTCTCTCTCATTTAAAATGCTTATTTGTTTTCCAGTGATGTTTGCGAGTCAAAAACTTGTTCCAAATATAAATCGAATCAAACCGTAGTCTAGTAAATTCATCAGCAATGCAAAACGAATAAGTCCTCGGATTTTAAGAGACTGTTTTTTTTTCTCTTTCAATGAATAAAAGAAAACAAAAACATGAACACCATCTTCACGTCAGCAGTATTTTTCTACCGTAACGTTTGACAGACTATTGATGTTCGTTGTCAGGCTGGGGAAATTCCAATTTAAAGTAGAGGTTATACAGGTTCCGTTGAATATCGTTTTGTTTCCAGTACCTATTTTCCGTTGGGCCCGGCAAAAGAAAAAAAAAAAGTTTTCGAAAGACACCATATGTGCGTGTAAGCGTGTTTTTTATAATTTCAGTTGAGGATCCTCCTTTAAGACCATTAAGGGACACGAATCCTTCCAATTTTTCTTTATCGATCTCATTCAAAAAGTTTTAATGGATTTTGATGTTGGAGTTTTTATTCTTTATTATTATTATTATTAATTATTATTATTATTATTATTATTATTATTATTATTATTATTATTATTATTATTATTATTATTATTATTATTATTATTATTATTATTATCGAAGTTCCGCAGTTAGTCTGTTTCATCTTGAGTTGAAATTGATATTGCTTATAGTAAAGTGAATATCCAAATCCTAAGCAAATGATCTTCAAGTAGTAAGGGAATTATCTATTTTTCTCCAACTCTTTTAAATGTTACTGCAGTAACTGGTAGTCAAATAGGATACTACGAAATAACTTAATTGCCGAACTGTCGGTTCTTGCATTCATTGCCTATCTATTTCAATACTCACGCAGGAACGACCATTAATTTTTAAATTATTTGCGACTGAACGTTTTCATGCAAAGTAAAAGATAGTGGTAAACCAATGAGTTTTAAACAGAGAGGAACATTTTATCTGCAAACTGAACGCACATAAAAGGAGGGCTGGAAATTAGAAGTTGAAGAAAAGTCTCTGGAAAGCAATATCAAATAAGAGTATCATTCCTTTGTAATAAAAAAGAAACGTTTTATTTACAGCGTCTGTGAAAATGCTCAGCCCTGTAATAGGAAACTGCTCTTGCAATGCAGTTGCAGTTGCAACTCAGATTAGCACCCGAGGATCACTTTGCAAATGCATTCCATGAATATGCAGTGAACTGGCAGCATTCAAACAGACACATAATACTCAACAAAGAAAAGAAGCGAAAGTCATTCCTGGATTACAAACAGAAATAGCGATCGAAAGCAAAAATACTGTAACTTTTGTGCGTTTTAACACTTAATTATTCGGACTGATATACATGGTAAGTCTTATGCTCTGTTTCTGTTTCACTTAGTTTCAGAATCAGAATATGAATTCACATTTCAAAAATATATATATTTTTTATTTTTATCTCTTTCCAATTCATTGTTTCTCGTGTTTTATATAATGTCTCAAAGTCTCCTTTATTTTTCTGCATATTCCTGGAGTGAAAATTCTCCCTTGAGTTATATACTTTTATGTATAATTCCAGGTATCATTAACTTTCTTCTTTCGTAGTTTCTCTTATCGTACGACGTCAATAATGCCTAATATCTCATCACCTCATTTTCGTTTGAGTTAACATATTATATCCATAAAACAAAGACAAAGGGCTAATTTTCTGCTTCAAAAATTCCTAGCAAGGAAAGTAACCTACATTTATCTCTCTCTCTCTCTCTCTCTCTCTCTCTCTCTCTCTCTCTCTCTCTCTCTCTCTCTCTCTCTCTCTCTCTCTCTCTCTCTCTCTCAGTATATGTAAAAGTATTTAAAACTGTTGTCTTTTACGGTGACATTTAGCTATTTTCCAATTATCCTGACATTTTTTCAAGATTTTTATTGTTTCTCCAGTGATTATTGGTTTCATCATTACACATCGCAAGCTTTCTTTCATCAGTTTTAAAAGCAAGGAATCTTGGCTTATCATGAAAGATTTGGTCTCTTGTAAAAGTCGTTCCACATCAGTTCTTCCGTTGTGCGCTCTTGTGAAGTGTTCTAATATGGCCCTCTGGTTTCTGTGGAATCGCGTGTTTCTCCGATTTGCATCCAGTGTAGTATGGATGAAGACTCACAATTTATCACTGAACATGTTAGCTTATATACGACACAACTCTTGTGCTCTATGGGGAGTGGCATCTTGTCTCCTTGCCTATGATGACAAGAGGTGAAGGTCCCAGATGTGTCACATTGAACTCTTGCAACTATTCTTCGAAATGCCTCTGCTGAAGAGAACGAGTGCAACCTCGTGACGAGGGATCTACACGCGGCAGGAAAAAGTCTTTAAAGTAACATCTGCAAAGGCTTCGTTCTCATCAAAACTCAAGATTAGCAAGGAAGTTCTTGAAAACTGATAAAAATTTAATCTCGTCTATAAAAATGTCAATCAAGGAGATCTGATGGGATACAACAGAACCGCAGAGAAGGTAAACACGAAGACAGGAGCCCCTCACATCCCACTGGCCACAAATGACCGAACTGCTGACATCTGTCATAATGTGACGAGGCTGACGTTAGAGAGCTTCCTCAAACCCGGCATTAGCCAGATCCCCTTTACATTATGGTCATATATTTAGATGCCCTTTTGATTCCCCATTCCTTGAGGCTTTGGTCTCTAGTACTCAAGCAGTATGGCACCTAGGCAACTTGAGAATCTTTTACTTATATTCATTGGATGAGACGATAACTGCATCCTTGATAGAGTGTGTAGGAATGATGCAACATCCGACCTCAACAACTCTGAGAAGGCCCTATGTACTCCCCTAAAGGCACACACACAAACAAGGCTGCTAAAATCTCTAACAGAGGATGCCTCTACATGCAATAGCAATGCAGATATGGGATCAAAGTTAAGTATACCTTAGTTTTACCAGACCACTGAGCATAAAAAGAATCCATATTTAAATTTTCTTGTAGAGAGAGTAATATATCTTAGTTTTACCAGACCACTGAGCTGATTAACAACTCTCCTAGGACTGGCCCGAAGGATTAGACTTATTTTACGTGACTAAGAACCAATTGGTTACTTAGCAACGAGACCTATAGCTTATTGTGGATTCCGAACCACATTATAGTGAGAAATGAATTTCTGTCACCAGAAATAAATTCCTCTAATTCTTCATTAGCCGACCGGAGACTCGAACTCGGGCCTAGCGTGTGCTAGACCATAACTCTACGGACTCTCCCAACGAGGAACTAAATTTTCTTGTAAAGGAATATCAAAGTAACTCCAACAGTTATCAACAATGGTCTAAGCAAAATAGACCAACCTTAGACTTCGCCTTAACTTCATCTGTATGTAGCAGAGAAAAATAATAATGGAGAATGTCTCATCACTACTCATGATGATAAGGTCGTCCTGAGGGTCATCCTCATAACATACTACAAAAACTGGCGTGCGACAGTCCTGTGCTACGAGAGGGGATTCCCTAAATCCTAACCTGTATAGAATTTGGACCACCTCATTCTAACAAAGGCACTGGAAACTCTTGATATTGATCTCAGCTGACGTAGGCTGAAAAATGGAAACCCTTTAATATAAAGGCATATCAGAGAGATCAGAAATTGAAATTTGGTAACAGATGCAATATATAACCATCATCAATCAATAAAAGTCAAATGACCAGATAGTTATGTAGAGGTCATTGCTCCTGACAAAAATTAAATCTTCAGTAAAAATCAAATAAAAATTGGCCTTTGATCAGCTGATGGGCATATTAATTTTCAATACTTTATGAATTTTCTAAACACCAGTTTCATTTCAATTTCTCTCTTTCTGTCCGCTAAGCGCAGGAGTAAATGACCTCAGGTGCCTCAAAACAGCGTCAGTCCCAATCTATATTACCTTTAATGCGGAAACGTAGGATGTCGAAATTCACACGTTACATAGTTCACCATTTTTTTTTTTTATGATACTTAGAAATGCTCGTACCTTTTTTTCGTGTGTGTGTGCACCTTTTTATGGTGTAGTGATATATTACCTTTTCATGTTCTACTGTTTTTAGATAAGGCTGCAAGTGAAATAATTGAATCCGACAGAAGAAATGGATTAAAGAACTCCTTATTCTTCCTATCCCTCAGTTTTCCTTAAATGATTGGGTTCGAAGAACCTACATCTTATATGAAGAATTTATTCATTCACTCTCTCATAAATCGTAACTCGTAAAGCCTCATCAAATTTTGATTAACTCCCAGCAAAACAACTTTTTGAAGCATTTAATTTTTATTTGGATTCTGTCATTTTCATACTTTACCTTCTGTAATTGTATATGGGATGTTGCTCTTCGAAGCTACATTTTTATATCATTTCCACTGGACAAAGACATTATTACGAATATCATTTGTACACATTTTGGAGAAACCTAGATGAATTATGGTTTATATCATGCTCCCAAAGATTTTATATTGACGGAACAATTACATCCTTTCATATAAAAATATAAATATTATCTTTGCGCGAATATAGAAAATAACATTCTATTTAGAAGTTTCATAACAAAGAAAATCTTTCCAAACATGTTTTTCGAAGATAACGAGCGTGACTTATATTTTCAGGAGAACTGACAAACCCTAATTGCAATGTAGCCTCAATGAACTGAATGTGTCTTATTTCGTTAAACCTTATCTATAGGTGAAAGGGGTCACTGGAAAGCCTCTCATTATCCGCTTGTTACAGCACTTAGGAATTTCTCTTTATGAAAATTAATACCTCCCCCACGTCTCTCTCTTTCTCGCTCTCTCTCTCTCTCTCTTTCTTTAAAAGATTACCGTTTTGCTTATTTTTTGTTACTCGTCATCGGGCATTGCATAGATAACCCCTTGCTCCTATTCTACTGACATTAATTACATTTATAATAATACGTACAAGACACAAGAAAGCCAACCTGTCGCTAAAAGCAAACTAATGAAACAAAGTTTATATATATATATATATATATATATATATATATATATATATATATATATATATATATATATATATATATATATATATATATATATATATATATATACATATACATATACATATACATATATATATATATATATATATATATATATATATATATATATATATATATATATATATATATATATATATATATATATATATATATATATATATATATATATATATATATATATATATATAAAGAGGGAGAGAGAGAGAAAGAGATTCATTAACCCACAGTGATATACAAATAATGTATGAATATCATCCATGTTCACGTGAATGTATTTGGTGACAAAGCTAATACCTTTATATCTCAATGGGGACCTTGTATGAGAGCTGAATGGTGGTAAACGCATGATACATTCACAGCCTCGGGAAGAATGAATGAATGCAGTATAGTTTATGTTTTCGCTTGAGATTTATCTTGAATGTTTTCTTATGTAAATGAGCGATAATAAACATGGAAGCTACTTATTATTATTATTATTATTATTATTATTATTATTATTATTATTATTATTATTATTATTATTATTACTTTTTCAGATTTTTTTGTATTTTAATTAAATTATAATTTTTATTCATTTCACGGTCTGATGTTTGTCAATAATTTTTCTGATCTCCGAGTTTCATTTGTCTGTTGAAAGTTATTATTAACTTCAAGTGTTAACAAATATTAAGGAAGAAAAATAAAGATGAAGTAGAGCAAAAGTATTTCTTAAGGAAACAAGAGCAATTTTTCAACAGAAGTCGTCGTCTCTGTCCTGTGTAGCTCCAGAAGCCGCAATTTTACTTGAACTACTAAATCGTGGATGAACCTCTATGAAAAAAATGTTCACAATATTACCAGTTTCGTTCACCCACACAAAAGTTTTATCGGTAAATTTGCATCATTCACCTCGATCTTGAACGCTCCAAACCATTTGTGGTTATTTAAGTCCTTCTCCAATAACTCCATATATCCACCCCTTTCTAAGCATTCCTCTCCTCTTCCTTTCCAATTTCTTTAGTATATTATATTTTTTTCCACGAGCCCTAGCCATCTCAAAACACTCTGATCACCTTTGCTTACATTTAATATATCTACATATATAAACAACTATGATTATTTTTCTCCTTATGACCTATTCTATGCAGGAAATTCATGTTAACAGCTTCAGTCTTTTTCATTCAGTTATATTCAACATCCTCGCTTCACTCTCCTATGAGACAGTCGGCTTGATAGTCCTTTCTTCCACATCCACCTTGGCTTCTACAGACACTCCATACCTTTTCTCAGGCTTTCACCTACAAACCCATTTTCCCTTTATTTCTTCACCTATTCTGAGACTCACCTCATCACTCATCCTACCATCATCCGTTATATTGACTCCCAACGATATCGACAATACGAAAGGATGTTAAAAATAGTCACTTTAAATACAAATGTAGATGGTAGAGGAAGCTCTGACGTTGGTGGGTATTAAAATTCCTGGAACAAATGAAAGTGAAGAGAGTGCTGTTTAACCGAATGGGAATGGAATTAAATTCCTGGAAATGTATATTTCTCCAGAAGAATATACACAAGTATACTTGCGATGGAGAAAATTGTGAGAAAAGAGATCGCTAGAACATATGTTAGTATAGCGTTTATGGACGAACAGTATGATAGCTGTAATAGTGAGCAAAGTGGCTGGCGATTTATATGTTAATTATTTGTCTGAAACCAATGCAATTATTTATTATGAGTAAGAAATAGTGCCTAAAAAAAAAAGATGCCAACATTAGCTTCTTACTTGTAGATTTGAAGCACGTACCACTGAAATCCGGATCTAGTGGTATCCCCAGTTAATAAGAAAGGGGATACAGGATAGGAACCAAATACGCAACTTCATAAGCTTGAAATCACAGTGTATCACTACCTCCCTAACTATGGTTTTATTCTATCCCCACCTCAACAGCATTAGGTGAATGCATTTAATCCTTCTCCGTGGCTGGCCAGAGGTGATGATCTGAAATCATAATCTAAAAGTAGATTCAAATAAAGATCTTTTCCTTCGGGATTATAACTACCAACCACTGAAACTCCATGCTGCGTGGGTAAAGTGTTGGCTTAGAGTTAGAGTATCAGTTTTGGCAGTTCAAATCCCATAGTAGATTATTGTTAGCACCAGTTTTCAAGCAATGTTGCCACTTATAACTGAATGCTGGAGAAAGATAAATGCATTCATTCAATGAAGCTGTATCTGTAGTTATGATCCTTTTAAGCCTTCTGGTGTTGAAGTAAAAGAGTTGGCCTAGCTTAGCAGCACCTTGGCAGTTCAGATACTTATGACATTGTATGCTTACTAGTACACACCAAATTCAACCATTCAAGAAGGAGGTTTAAACGTATTCACTCACTGCTGATGGGGTAGGCACAGGTTGAAAGCATTTTTAGGGTGCAATTCTACATGATATGAATTTGAAGCAAATGCAGTTCAGTATGTAGATTGCTACATAGTATGTATTCTGTGACTAAGTGGACGTAGTTGTGGTTTGAACTGGGCTGCAGTTTAGATCGCTAAGGATAAAGGGATATTGCAAGGAAGACAGACAAATTTAAGTTGGAATGTAGGAAAAATGGTTCATCGCCTTTTTCATTCAACAGCAGAGGAAAGAAAAGGGTCAGTGAGACACAAGTTTGATAAGGAAGTAAAAAGGGTATATACAAAGAAAAACTGGACGAAATATGCACAAGGATTAAATGCATGGAAATGGGAAGATTAGATGAGAAGTATATAAAACTTTCTGACAAAGTCGTAAGGACAGGTAGGAGAAATTTTAAGCATAAGAAGAAACAAACAAGGGAAAGCGTAGTAAGTGGTAGGATGCATAAATGAGAGGAATATGAGAAAAAGTTGATGGGGATATATAGGAGGATGTCTAATATGTTCAGAAAGAATGTGGTAGAGAAAAAGACAACGAAATTAAAATAAATTATATATATTTTGATAAAATTATTATTTGACATGAAAATGCCAAGGTCAATAAACAAATGGAACTCAGAATAATAGAGGAAGGGAATTCCTGCATCAATAAAATGAGAATTTACAAAATTTGATGAACTGGGTACACAAGCAAATGATGCAAGAGCGGAATGGTTCAGAGTAAAATTAAAATAAATATGGTAGTGGCTGTAGACAATGTACAGAAGGCGATAAGTAGGATGAAGAATGGAAAGGCGCCAGGCCTCGAGAGGATCACAAGTGAGAGGCAATAGTATGGTGGTGACACTATGAACGAATGGTTCATCAGGTTTTGTAAGACATGTCTAGATGAGTAAAGGGTCCCGAAGGATTGAATGAGACGAATAGATTTATTCACTAGGTAAAGGTAAATGTGATCAAGAATGATAAGGACTTTATTTTACGTAGTATGCTGAGATGGTATACAAGTGGATTTTGACTGAGCAAGGTGGGTTTAGACAGGGAAGAGGTTGTGTGGCCTAAGGGACGACTAAGGAATAGATGTTGCGTTTATCAAATAATTGCTATGAAGCTGTTGTATAATAAGTCTGAAAACACAGGAAAAACATGCATGTAGCAAGCAGACCTAGAAATAGCTATTAATGCAGTCAGCATAGAAACCATATGGAGGGCGGCGAGAATGCATTTATAGAGTATAGAAGATAGGCAGCTGAGAGCAATTTTAAGGATTTATAAATAAAACATAGTGTATGATAAAAAATGTAGAAAGGAGGGCGTTTGTTTGGTGCTGATGTGGGTCTGAGATAAGTTTGTATGATGCCTTTATAGTTTAATATTATGGTAGGGTGATGTACGAAATCAGAGAAGGGTATTTAGACAAAAGTGCAGCGTTTTTAGGACTAGAAAATGAATTATAAGTGATTTGTAGTTTGGGTGATGTTAAAGGCTTGGTTTTTTTGAAGAAACACTGTTGAAACCTATGGAAGTGTTTGAGTCTGCTTGCAAGTAGAAAATCTTAAAACCAAAATAGCATGAGTAAAGTTAAGAGCGGAAATGGAAGCCAGAAAGCAATGAATGTTATCATGGATGGTGAAAGAATGGAAACGGTTGACTTCTATCCGTATTTGGGGCAAATGCAATTGACTGCAGTTGGAGTAAGGAAGAGGTTAGTCACAGAATAGGTGAGGCAAGGGAGGTAACATGCGTGTGCAAAAAATTTTGGCCGAGATTTTTCATTGGCTTTAGAATCGAAAGGATTGCTGAGCCAACACCGCCTCATGGTTATTGAATAAAAATGCGAGAAAAATGGAAGTTTTATTTTGTACATAAAATATAAAAATGTTAGAAAGGTAAAGAGAATGGCATGGACGCAGCTGGCCAGAATGTTTTCAATGTGGTTTGGTCATGAGAATGCATGAATAAGGATGAGATCGTGGTTGGAGTTATTAATGTCATTTAGAATGTGTCTTGTTTTGGTTTAATCAATTATCATGCCAAATATGTCGCTCATATTGAGCGTCTACACCAGATGCTCAATTGCAGTGAAATTGGAGGAAACCCTTAAGATATCTAACAAGGATCGTAATTCTTTGTGTAACTGACTTTGCGTAGATTAAGAACAAATTTGTGTCATATATAGCAATTTTCAGCCTTGTCACTGCTGAGCCTTCCTCATATATATATATATATATATATATATATATATATATATATATATATATATATATATATATATATATATATATATATATATATATATATATATATATATATATACACGCCCATACACAAGTGTAGCCGTTATCTCTTCAGTGTATCGGTATCTGATGAAGGCTATATATCTTCGAAAGCTAGTACTTGGTAAATTGTCCTTTGCAAATTAAAGAATCTGGAATCTTTACCACTTTGTCTTATTGAAGCCTATAACGAGTAATATATACTGTATATATATATATATATATATATATATATATATATATATATATATATATATATATATATATATATATATATATATATAGATTACTCGTTATAGGCTTTAATAACACAAGGTGGTAAAGATTCAAAGTACAATTTACTATGTACTAGCTTTCGAAGACATAGTCTTCTTCATCAGACACAGATACACTGAAGCGATAACGTCTACCCTTGGGTATGGGAAGGGCAGGAAGAGCAGAAGAACGGGCAGGTCATCTCTGGGACTAGATAAAGGAAAATAACAGACATTTGGATGAACACATGCAGTAGGCTATATGCCTGAGTGTAGTTGTTATCTCCTCAGTTCATCGGTACCTGATAAAGAAGACTATATCTTCGAAAGCTAGAACTTGGTAAGTAATACTTTATATATTATAAAGGATCTGGAATCTAAACCTTATTATCATTCTTTCTGTATACGATGCTGTCATCAGGTAATTCCTGTCCTCTTTTGAACTGTTTATTTACTTTTTTCCCTTTACTTTTGTAGAAGCTTCCTTGTTCACTTATTTCATGATTTGTTTCACTTTGTAGCCCGAAGGTGTGTTAATCACCCGAAACTACTTGGCACTCTGTCGTTTCTTTTTAAACTTTCCCTGTCACTTCAGCTGAAACGAAAAATCACTTTCATACTTGTGATTTTTCAGTAATAGGTATATCTCTCTATCCATCCATCTGTCTATCTATCTATCTATCTATCTATCTACATATATATATATATATATATATATATATATATATATATATATATATATATATATACATACATATGTATACATATATATTTATATGTATATACATATATATATATATATATATATATATATATATATATATATATATATATATATATATATATATATATATATATATATATATATATATATATATATATATATATATATATATATATATATATATATATATATATATATATATATATATATATATATATATATATATATATATATATATATATATATATATATATATATATATATATATATATATATATATATATATTAATGAATGATAGCCGAATAAGCTAAGGCATCCCTGAAAGTCGTGAGCTCTCGTGTTCGGTGGTTCTAGCCCATGAGGCGACGAACTTCTTATCAGCTATAATTTCCCTTCGATTTACACACACACACACACACACACACACATATATATATATATATATATATATATATATATATATATATATATATATATATATATATATATATATATATATATATATGCATGTATTATTTCCGAGGTAGAGAGAATTGGACATTAAACGACATTTGTAGCTTAATGCTTGCATAAATCACGGTGACGTGATAAAATTTGTATACATGTGTGTGTATATATATATATATATATATATATATATATATATATATATATATATATATATATATATATATATATATATATATATATATATATATATATATATATATATATATATATATATATATATAAACTGGCAGAAATATTTCACTCCATGTACGCATAAGCAAAGCTGTAGTGAGTACGTACATATTGTTAAGGGAGGATGTCGTGGTTTTGTTTAGCTGTGTGTTTTGTTAGACGATATCGGAAAATTATTGCTTTACTAATAAAAAAAAAAAACCATGTAGCGGGGCATCACCCACCCAAAAAGAAAAATTAAGGGGTCAAGGAAAATAGTTGATCCTAAAGTGCTTTGAAAATCGTCGCTGAACATAGTGATGATAAGTGTTCACCCTTAGATGATTCTTTGTCGAAACAAATATGACGACAGACAACTATAATCAGACTGTCCTAATATGATTCAAAACGTTTGCTCATCAAGGCGTTGTGAAACCTTGTTCCACTTTAGTTTTCACTGCATGTAGCCAGAACAACAAGAGAATCAGGCGGTGGGCGAGTTTAATGACAATATCTCCTGCATCAGGTCAGGTTCGTTTTCTTCTGAATAAAAATGAAGAGAAAGAGACAGCAGTTCATCATCAAAGGTGAATTTACAAAGGGTCCAAAGGAGAATTCCCTGGTAGTATAATTTCCGCTTTACAGACTCATGTGGCTTAACGGAAATGAAAATGACTTTTCATAGATAAGTTCGTGAAGTATTTTTTGTACGTGAAGTTTTTGGGGCTTTACAACAGGGTTGTTGGTAATTTTCTGAATGTACAAATTGGTCGTTTTCATTCCACTGTAGTGTGAAGACTTTGTCATTTTTACAAAAGAACTTTCCTTTACGAATACCCTCACATGCATGATATTTAATATATATATAAGGGAGTCAGTGCATACATATATATAATTAATTAAAAACACAAAACCATTTGTATCCTATATTTTTCCTCCCGTGTTTTACATACGTTTGATAAAACCTCTAGTTACAAGATACATGCCAGACTGTTCGTATATTTCCCTTCTTCATCAAACTATGATCCATTAATCCTTTGTCAATATGAATCGTTCTTAAAGTATCTGTAGTAGATGAGATGGAATACTCTGCAGTCTAATCGAATTACTTTATGTTAAAAGGACGTACAATTTAACAATATAAAAACATACAAGGAACGTTTACAGTACAAACTGTAATATCATGATAAGTTCAAGTTTGGAGACTTTGGGATTATATTATCACAGCTCCTTCTTTGTATGAAGATCTTTTAGAAAACATCATTTCATTCCTTTCAGATTTCTTCAGGATAGATTCCTTTGAATACTGAAAACACGAATTACGAGTAAATTGCTTTAGGTATCATTTTAGTAACGAAAAGTGAAAAGAAAAAAAAATATCTTAACTCGGGGTGCAATTATATGTGAGTGGAATGTATTTATAATCCGAGACCATTTCCCTTTTAAATGGTCGATAGGTCTCATATCAAGTTAATGAAACGAATATTTTTTCTCTCTGAGGCATAGGGCTGCTTCCGTAGAACTTGTGATGGCAAGAAATGAAACACAAAACTTCCAAGATATATGAGGAACCTTTCATCCTCCGAGACCAATCAAAACTTACTGCAGCCTCCAGAACAAAGCTGCTGATGTCGACATATAAGTGCAAATGATTTCTGCACCAACTTTGATTAGGACAAAGTTTCTTCTGGAAGTCTTTCTGCCTTTTCTTGGTGGGAATAAAGCTTTGACTTGAAATGAACTGCTGCACGAAATAATTTGTACAACTCATGGAGCCATAACTTGTAACTAAGCTACCTGGCAATATTTTTTTTTTTTTTGCATATATCATAATTAGCCAGTGATTTACAAGGTTTTTATGTTTGCAAATATACTATAGAGCAGAATATATTTGATTTAATCATAACTTGAAAGCGTAAGATGATACTTCCATGCTTCAGTAGAATTTGAGCTTTGATATCTTTAAAAGTATAATTTCGTTTTTTGAAACACAAGAAAACCATATCACAAAAACAAAAGTTCCTAAGCGCCGCTTATGTTACTGCTGCGCCTCATATAGAAGAGCAAAGAGAGAAATAAATGTTCACAACCTGTTCAAGTAGAAACCACGGAAATGTTGCTTTCAGTTGGCCATCAGTATAACTCGAATCGATCTTTCGCACATTCGGGAACCAGAGAATTCTATCTACAGTTCATGTATTCATCATTTTCATAAGGCTGGGTAAAAGATAATAATGCGCAGTTTTCCATAGGACTTCGGTCATTCTAAGAGATTATTTTCATTAGTAATAAGAGGAAAAAAGAAGAAATTCTCCATCGACTGCGCAAATAAAAGGACTCTTGCATTCAGGCTTTCCTCTCAGCACATATCTAATCCTTTACACTTCCTGGTCTTCACAGGTCTTTCCAGCTGATTTTCATATCGTTCATGGTGCACCTGAACTTTATTCTTTTCCACTATGAGCGATTTGCTGATCTTTGGTGATCATCACCAGTTTCTCGATACACTTTTTTCATTATAGTTTTGTTAGAGTTGCAAGTTAAGAACATTCATTATTGTCCACACTAATAATATGAAATAAGTTTTGATTCTCTCTCTCTCTCTCTCTCTCTCTCTCTCTCTCTCTCTCTCTCTCTCTCTCTCTCTCCATATATATATATATATATATATATATATATATATATATATATATATATATATATATATATATATATATATATATATATATATATATATATAATCTACAAAAGTCATAAGACATAGCAAGGTTCCGTGATTTAAGAAAAATCATGTAAATTATCCCAAATTTCAGGAGTAATCTCTAACTCCCACCAATAACTCGATTTTATTGTTCATCATAAAACTATAAAACTAGACATTAAATTGCAACTGACATCATCATGAAACTATCGTTGGGTGGAGTTATCTTCGCGAATAAGGAAACACCTGGATTTTTTCCTTTCTTCGTTTAAAAAAGACATTTACTACATATAAAATTATTTCAGAACTTCAGTTAATCCCCACGGCAACAAATAACATTCCAGTTGACGTACTGTCGATCGATTTTTTATTTCAATCAAGTGATTACAGAGAACTTGAAATCTATAAAATATTAACGAAGAATTAAAGACAATTTCTTTGGGAATATTTCCAAAAACAGTGTCGTCTGAATATTAGCTCCTGAAGGTTTTTTATTTGATTTTGTTAGGATTGGAATATCATTAAATTTCTCCTACTCTGTTTCGTGAAAGAAGAATTCCAATATCACAGAAATTCATTTCCTTTGCTTTTGTTTTTCGTGTTTGACAAAAAGCTAATTATGAAGGATATCCTTAGCTTACTTTTTTATGACTTCTGTAAATAAAAACAGACAGACGTCCTTAAAGACAGACAGACGAAAGCCCCGACAGACAGAAAGAGTCGGAGAGAGAAATTAATGCCACATGATAAACATGTTACGAGATGTGTGTGATGCTGCGTTTGTTCAGTATGTTATTGGTATCCGGATTCGTGTTAGAATTCTATTTGTTACTAACAGTGTCAACATAACTGGATGTTCCTCACCCTAAGAAGAGTGAGACATTTTCTTCTTAAAGGAAGAAAGTTAAGGGAGACAAAAAGAATTTCTACAATTTGACCCTGAAGAAGTAAAAAGTCATAAAACTGTTCGCTCTAAGGATTATTGTTTACCTGAAAAAAACTTAAAAATCATCCTAGTTTCGTTTATAAACACATATGTGGTGACAAAGGTAACATTTCTTACTCAGTTTGTATTCATAACTTGCACGTTGTTATATCTGAAGAAAATAATTTTGTCTTTTTATTCTTCGTGTATGTTACGCGGATCATAAAAACATGCTCTGAAATTCAATGTATTTGCTGCCATAGCCCAAGGCTCTCAGGATTTTAAGATTTATCTCTACATTAGTTATTGCAGTATTATCATCATTTTAGGGTGGAGGAGACTCTTTAACCTTGGCAGGCAACCCTTCTAAGAGAAGGTTACTCTGAATTCAAACCTTGTTCTTCGACCTTGGACTGTGCCACAGCCATTGTACCGTGGCCTACCATGCTCATAGGTTTGAGTTCCCTTGCCTAAGGGAACAATCAGGCAATTTACCTTTTTTCGTTCACTTGACTGTTTTTTTGAAAAGTGTTTAGGACAGGCTGGTTAGAAAGCAAAAGTTACTAGGTAGATTATCAAGAAAGTGCCATCGTCTTTACCTAATAGTTTCCTTCTGATCATAGTATAATCTCTTAATCTATCCTGACTGTCCTTCGCCAGTTGTTTTGGTAAAATGGCGGATTTCTTACGTGCCTCACCAGGTGTGCTGGCCCCACCTTGTCAACCAGTTGCTTCCCGCATTTTTTTCAATGACATATGGCCACATTTATATGGACTCTCAAGAGAAATTTTGTAAATAATGTTAATATTGTTGTTGCTGATGGTACTGTTGTTTATTGTCTGATTGATTTTTACAATGTCACTGTTGTTATGTGTCTATTTATTAGTTTTACTGCTGATTTTATGTTGTTAATTTTAATACTCCTGTGAGACGTTGAGCTGAACCCTAGGCCTATTACTCATTGTAGTAAGAAAAATTGTAAAGTACTTTACTCAAATATTCGGGGCTTAAAGTCAAATTTTCTTGATTGCAAGAGTTGTCCCCATAACTACTATTTGATGTTTTTATCTGAGACCTTTGTAAATATTAATAAGTCAAAGGTTGAGTTTTTAATCCAGAGGTTTGATGGATCTGATTCTATTTATCTTAGCAATATCCCATATGCGCTGGTTGTAAACACTAAGTTCAGACGACCTATTTATTGTCAGAAAGATTTGGAGTGTAGTTGCTATGAAGTTCTTTGTTTTAAAATTTTCAGTAAGTTCTGCAATGTGTAGGTATTTGCTGTTTACCTCAATCCAAATATCGACAGTTCTATATATTACTGTCTCTTGGAAAGGATTAGTATGGTTCAGTCTTAGGATTCAAAACCTTCATTTGTAATTTATGGAGCCTGTAATGAAAAGCACATCAAGTGGCTAAATTCCAGTTCCACATATCAACATGCCTGGTCAGCTCTTAGGCCCTGCGTATCCTCCAATATTGTTCAGCTAAGGATTAGACCTCATATTCACTGATGTTCCAGCTATTGTCAAGTCCCAGGTCTGTAAATTTACAGGCACTTCTGAGCATTGCTCCATTGAGATGGACATATCAGTCAATCATTGTATTCCTAATGCCAAAAAAAAGGCCTGGCTGCAATCTAGAGCCAATTTGCATCACATTAGTGAAGCTTATTAGGCATTTTATATTTCAGATGCTATATTAAATACTGATCCCAAGAAGTTAAATGAAAAGCTGATGACTATTTTAATAAGGTATGTCCCTAGAAAGGTCATAAAATTCAGGTCAAATGACCAACCATGGTTTGATGATGCATGTAGTGGCAATGTGCAAAGATTTTCATTGTGAAAAAAAATCTAAATTCTAAGGCATATGCATCCTATATAATGCTATATAATGCTATAGTGACTATGAGAAAATCTTTAAAGCAATGGAGTAAAATAACATGGACACCATACATGCACAATTTGCGTAATAATATTCTGACGATACTCAGTGGTCATGTGAACGACCTTACCATTACAAACCGACCAAATTCAACGCATGCAGATGAAATCGTTCAAGTGAAAATTACTCAATTTTTCCTGAGTAGAGCTGTGTCGCAAATAGAACTTACCATACAGCTGAAAGAGATTACAATAATTCCTTGAAGAAGAAACTTGAAGGAATTACTCATCCCCATCTGTGGTGGACAAAATTGGCATAATCTATCTTTTGGCCAGGATTGCCTTTCATTTCACCACTATTAACAGATGATGGTAGATTGGTTACTGGCCCTAGGAAAAAGGCTGAACTGCTTCATGGAGACTTTGACGCTAGGCAATCAGCTGAGGATGTGCCTCTCTCTGATACTTGCTAACCTGAGCCTATTCTTACAAAATGTACATTTTGCTCAAGGGATGTTGAGAAAAGTCTGGATAATGTTGATAGCTGGGGTGGAGAAGATGCTGATGATTTCTTCCCTTTGTTTTTTAAAAAAAGTTTCTAGTGTGTTGTCTCAAATGATTAGTATATTCTATAGATTTTTATGCTGACATAGCATCTTTGTGGATGAGAGCAAGCTTAGTAATATAGCGCCTGTTCCAAAGAGTGGCATATCAGCAGACTACAGTAACTACAGGCCAGTTTCTATTCTCCCTGTGCTCTCTAAAGTTTCTGATAAACGTATTTTTAAGAGACTATATAAGAATGTAGAATCTAAAAGATTGCTAGCTGATAGTCAATATGAATATAGAAAGCAGTTATAGTCCATGGGCTAGGTACCGAAACCCTCCCCTCCACCCCCCATGGAACTAGACCCAAGGGGTAGCTTAGAACTCTTTCTAGACTGATTTTATTTTCTACTGGAAGAAAAAAAAATGACCAAAGCTCAAAGATATTTCTCTCGGCTGTTATTTTTTAGACCTTTTTCAACTTTCCTGTAACATTTGCTGACTTGACAGTTACTAAGAATGTCTTGAGATTGAGCCTTTTAATTGGTTCACTGAAACTCTTCGTCTTGTTAAGTAGTCGTTCCTGAATAAAAGTCCAGAAAACTTTTTCGCTAATCATACCGGGATTTAGAATGTAATCCTCAACTTCCTTTGGTACAGGTGCCCCAGAGGAGAGGCAATAAAGTGACTCTTTGTTATCACTATCAAACGGGTTACTAGGGTTGTGTAATGCATCCATGAAATTGGGGACATCATCTTCAGATTTTGCTGTTTGAGAACTCCTGAGGTCTTTGTGTGAATCAATTTCCTGGCTGTCCATATTTGCTAAAAGTAGTGTTGATTGATGATACATACCTCTTGCATGCCTTGTGGTGCACCATCTCAAGTAGGCAGGGTGATTTCTGCTGAAGCTAATAAGGCCCCCTTGTGATTTAGCATGGCGGTTTATTGTTTGCTCGATGTTTATATCCACAGCATTTCTCGATGATGGTATACCTTATCTACAGACACTAAATCTATTTTGTTCCACAAGTCTCTCAGCACCAGGACGGCAGTTTAGCAGGTTCAACATACCTAAGAAGTAGAAGGTACTATATCTTGCATAATTTTGCTGGTCATGACTGAAAAACAAAGGACGCATTTTTATGCAGACATTCCAAATGCAGATTCCAGCTATTTGTCTCTGAAAGAAAAATATTATCCTGTTTAATATGGTGGTAATCGGTAAAAACAGAGGATGATTTTTGGCACACAACTAAAATCCATTAGTTTAAAACAAAAGGATTATGAAAATGATCATCCCATAAAATCCCCAAGGGTTGGGGATGGGGGACTATTGGTAGCCCATGCTCTATTATGTACCTGTGATGCTCTTTTAGACTTGACGTGTCATTTGCAAGAGAACCTTGATAAGTGTTTTGAGTGCAGAATAACTCAAATAGATTTTAGTGCTGTTTTCGATGTAGTAAATCATAAGGCACTTATTTATAAATTTCAGAATCTTGGAGCGGGTGGGTATGATTTAGGATTGCTTCAAGATTTCCTTACAGGTAGGCAGCAGCAAGTTGCTGTTGATGGAATCTTTAGTGAATCAAAACCTATTGTGCTCGGAGTTGTACAGGGTAGTGTTCTTGGTTCACTATTTTTTTTACTTTTTTTGTATACAAGCGTTATTGTTGTTGGCCTGGAAAACAAAATTGTTCAGTATGCCAATGATGCAACACTTGTGGGTATAGTAAAGTTTCCATATGAGAAATGAAGCTGCCTTTAGCCTCAGTCCTGACATGGACCCGATTAGTGAATGGTGTAGTCGGTGGGGTATGAGGCTGAACTCTAGTAAAATGAAAACACTATTGATTAACAGATCTCATAATGATTTTCCACCCCATCTTCCCCTTCAAGCGGATGGGACCCTGCCGAATGAATCTGAAGCTTTACCTATACTTGGCATAAATTTTGACTCACATTTACTTTTGAGAAACATCTAATGAAACTGTCAGCAAATGCTGCATGTAAGTTAGGTACTGTACGTAAAGCCCATTTACTAATAACAGTGATAAAATCAATGCAACCTGTTTTAGGTCATTTGTCTTTCCTTTATTAAAATACTGTTCTCCGGTGTGGTTGTCTGCCTTTGCCAGAGATTTTTCTTTTAGACAGAATGGATCGTGGTGAGATCTTTTTCATTCACAATTGATCCCTGATCCACTTTTCCAGCCGAGAGCGACCAGATTTTCTGAACAGGGGCACCAATATGTAGTAAATGTGCCTCTTTGTCAACACTTCTCAGTGCCAGAGATTCCTTATTCCTCACACTGTTGGATTATGGAAGTCTCCGTGAGGATGCTGTGCACCCAAACAGGATCTCCTTTTATTCCCCTTGTCAATGGTCGTTGTGAGTTTGTTCCATATGAATTGGGTTCATGTTTTGAACAACAACAACAATAATAATAATAACAACAACAACTTGGTACATAGGTACTCCGGTGGATCACACGTCCTTATTGAAGGACATCATAATCAAGATCTAATCTAAATAGTTTCTGTATCCATATCCCAGCTTAACCTACTCCATTCACATCCCTGGATATCACGCAAAGTCTAAATGAAGCCCAAGTAATCCATGAAAATAAGATAGTGCTAATATCGTTTGCTCTAAAATCTTGTTGAAATTCACAGGCTTTAGAGCTAACAATATTAACAATGCGAGATATGAAAGAACTTCTGTGGCACCGCCTTAAGAGCCATAGATTTGCGAAGCCTTAGAAATTACACAAAAGGCTCAGAACGAGGTCTCAACGTGAGCTTTTATTTAATTGTCCCCAAAGCTAAGTGGGAATGTTATGGTGCTGCTGAATTTTGCAGTTCTGAGGCATATCCTCAGATGGGAGCTTTAATATTGCCTTTCCAAGGTTTGGCTATCTCTGGACAAATAGCGTCAAGTTTAAGGCCCTAGTTCTGAGAGAGAGAGAGAGAGAGAGAGAGAGAGAGAGAGAGAGAGAGAGAGAGGAAGGGGTAGTCAAATGTAAATGTAAATTAGTTTTTTTAAGTAAGGCCTTCAATGAAGTTCTTTTACTGCTACTTTGGCATTTTCTTTTGACCTGAAATATCTGGAGTACAACACAGATTGTTGGTTTACTGCTGTAAACCGAAGCTGTAATCATCGAAATGACAGGTTTCTTATTACATTCAATGTCTATGATGGAAAATGGTATATTGATTATCGAAATCAAACCAAGTGAGTATGGAAAACTAAAAATCTATTTTTCCGAGTTTTCTCGTGTTTATAGGCCCTTTGTTGGCCGACTCGGTTAAGCTTCAGACTGTCACTCCATGGTCCGGAGTTCAATTCCCGCGGCCGGCTGATGAAGAGTTAGAGGAATTTATTCCTGGTGATAGAAATTCATTTCTCGCTATAATGTGGTTCGGATTCCACAATAAGCTGTAGGTCCCGTTGCTAAGTAAACAATTGGTTCTTAGCCACGTAAAATAAGTCTAATCCTTCGGGCCAGCCCTAGGAGAGCTGTTAATCAGCTCAGTGGTCTGGTAAAACTAAGGTATACTTAACTTTTAACTTCTCGTGTTTATTCTGAAACATGTTTAACATCCCATTACCTCAAGGAGATCAGTCAGTGCTCTCTCTTTTTCTTTGCATCAGTTGCTATGTACGCCTTTCGTCTATGTCTGTCTGTCTGTTGGCAGCACGGATATTGCAATATGAAGATAATTGACAACAAAAGGTCTGTTCTTCTGCCTTCCTCGGCTTTTATTGCAGAAGTCTTCGGCCATTACTGCTTCCTCGAATTTTCTTTTGCATTTCGGTGACACAAAATTGTGAGATCTCACGTTTAGGAGGAAATAAGAAAAGTAGCATTGCCTCTAGAATGGGTTCTGGGACAAATCTATAGAAGCAAGTCATTATTATTACAATATTTCTGTGAGGGAGATGGTTAATAACGCATGAAATTGGTTTTGGCTGTATTTTCATCATATATACGAGTATATATATATATATATATATATATATATATATATATATATATATATATATATATATATATATATATATATATATATATATATATATATATATATATATATATATATATATATATATATATATATATATATATATTGTTACGAACCGAGTGGCTCGGCCCGTAAGAAAAAAAAAAAACACAGGATCTTTATAGATGGAAAAACTATTGGGGCTGCTCTGGCTAATCGACAGCTCGCACACACAAAGAAGGAGGAATAACAAAAATACAGGTAATTGTTATAAAAATAGATTTATTAATATTAAACTTAATAAAAATCTTAAACAAAAAAGAAAGCCATAACAAAATGAGCCAGGTCCAGGCCACGAAGCACAAAAATAAAGCAATATTACTTAATAGCAGACAGCGTAATACATAAAAATAAACAATACAAGAGGAGCAAAATTATTTAATACAGGCAGCGTAATACATGAAAACAAACAAATACAAGAGCAGCAAAATTAATTAATACAGTCAACATAATACATAAACAAATACACAAGCAGCATAATATGAAATGCGTAAGCAGTATAATAAATACGTAAGCAGCATGCTACTAGTTAGCATTACAGCCAGAGTTACATAAACATACTCAGACGAACTTAATAGAGCCGTTGAAACAGCCCTAAGCTGCTTGACAGGAACACTGCAGGACAACTCCGACAGAGCCGACACGGCAACCATCTCGTCCTCAAGCACAGTGCTGACGTCCTCCTGCAGTACTGACGACCACGACAGGGCCGACACGGCAACCATCTCGCCCTCCAAGAAAACGTACTGACGTCTTTCTCCATCTACGACGATCATGACAGAGCCGACACGGCAACCATCTCGTCCTCAAAAAACTCTCTGCTGCTCTGCTCTGCTACCAGGACCTGACTCGCAGGTACGGATACCTGCAGCTGCTACTCCAACTGGCTTGCTGCTACCCTGGACCCTATTCGTTGCTGCTACGAACCTGACTCGTTGCTGTTATGAACCTGACTTGTTGCTGTTACGAACCTGACTAAAAGTTGGCGCCAGGCCACCACGGACGTCAACAATCCTGTGAAAATAAGAGGGGAGGGGGGAGAATTAGCCAAATAAACAAACAGGTAACTACCGTACCGCCCATAGAACCACCAAAGATCCTAACATAACATTGGCGACCGTGTGACAGGATTGGCTCTGCTCTGATTGTTGCAGTTTTCACCACATTGGAGGAGGAGGTTGGTTATTTTGGAAAAAAAAAAATGGTAATTTTTTTTTTTCTGTCGGGGGGGAAGGTGTTAGGATCTTTGGTGGTTCTATGGGCGGTACGGTAGTTACCTGTTTGTTTATTTGGCTAATCCTCTCCCCTCCCGTCTTATTTTCACAGGATTTTTGACGTCTGTGGTGGCGTGGCGCCAACTTTTAGTCAGGTTCGGGCAGCAGTAGCGAACAGGTTGTTCTCTTGGGGATGAGAACTTTTGAGTACCAGCAGCAGTTCGACTTTGAGGACGTTTCTTGGGCAGCCGGTGTTTGGGCCCAGGCTGGAGCAGCGCACCGACGAAGATGGTTGTTTGTTGGCCGCAGGTGGAGACCCTGTCGGCGGTTTTGGCTCGGGTGCAGTGGCCCCGTGTCCTTGATATTTGGCGAGACGGCAGCAGAACGTCGTGATAATACGGCCTGTTGTCGTTAGTTGGTGGACTTCGCTGGAGATGGCTTTTTTTTTTTTGTATCGACTGCTGCTGGTACTTCTTTTTTTGGATATAAAGTAATATTGCTTTATTTTTGTGTTTCGTGTCCCGGACCTGGCTCATTTTGTTATGGCTTTCTTTTTTGTTTAAGATTTTTATTAAGTTTAATATTAATAAATCTGTTTTTATAACAATTTCCTGTATTTTTGTTATTCCTCCTTCTTTGTGTGTGCGAGCTGTCGATTATCCAGAGCAGCCCCAATAGTTTTTCCATCTATAAAGATCCTGTGTTTTTTTTTTTTCTTACGGGCCGAGCCACTCGGTTCGTAACATTCTATTTTTGGATATAAAGTAATATTGCTTTATTTTTGTGTTTCGTGGCCCGGACCTGGCTCATTTTGTTATGGGTTTCTTTTTTATCTAAGATTTTTATTAAGTTTAATATTAATAAATCTATTTTTATAACAATTTCCTGTATTTTTGTTACACCTCCTTCTTTGTGTGTGCGAGCTGTCGATTAGCCAGAGCAGCCCCAATAGTTTTTCCATCTATAAAGATCCTGCATTTATATATATATATATATATATATATATATATATATATATATATATATATATATATATATATATATATATATATATATATATATATATATATATATATATATATATATATATATATATATATATATATATGTGTGTGTGTGTGTGTGTGTGTGTGTGTGTGTGTGTGTGTGTGTGTGTGTTTGTGTGTGTGTGTGTAAAGCTCATAGGTCACAAGTATTTTATGAATTATAATGCATAGTAGATTTTTTTTTAATAAGTGTGGCTAATGAGATTAGGAAGAACTTTGAGAGGATGATTAGCTGGTGTCTGGCATGCATCCTGATTGGAGAATTGTATATGTGTTGAATATGTCAGGTATTCTCGAGACATGAGAACATCCTTGCTTAGCAACAAGACTTTGTGAGCGCGTTCGTTGGAAATGTCCAGGTTCCAGAAAATGGGTTTATACTTGTTTTTTTGGGGGGGCGGAGTCCCAGGGTGTGAAGGGATTAGTTATCACACATATTATCATTCACAGATCAACACTGAATACAATTAGAAGTCTTCGGTGAAGACTCTGTGGTTCGATACCTGTTGATTAAGAATTGTGAACATTGCTGTTTGGAGGTAGGAAACATTTTAGATCTCCCAAACTGTAGATTGCTCTTCTCATTTAACATATATCTCACTTGAATTTGCATTTTCTACATTGTGTGTACTTCATAAGTAACGTAGGAGGAATTCCCATATCTTTATTTCTATTCATTTGTTTAACAAGGGTTTTATTTGACTTCTTCATATGTTTTGCTGAGTAAGAGGTTAAGATGTACTCATTGGGAATGTACTGGACTTTGACTTATTTTGATCTATTGTAGGAATAATTAATTGAATATGATGGAATGCAATGTGTTTGATCATTGGGTGAACCTTAGTATTCCATTTTATTTCATCTCTTGTTTCTTGCAATCCAATTATGTTAGAGTTTTGTCAAATAAATTTTTTTGGGTAACACTTGTTTCTCTGTAGACCTGAGAGAGAGAGAGAGAGAGAGAGAGAGAGAGAGAGAGAGAGAGAGAGAGAGAGAGAGAGAGAGAGAGAGAGAGAGAGAGAGAGAGAGTGTGTATGTACAGATGTGCATTGTCAGTAGCCTTTTTGATGAGGTCACTATCAAGCTACCAATAAACAGGACTTCTCAACTTTCTAGGAAAAGATAAGCAATGAAATTTCCTCTGGACTGTGTAGCACACACACACACACCACACACACACACACACACACACACACACACACATATATATATATATATATATATATATATATATATATATATATATATATATATATATATATATATATATATATATATATATATATATACATACATACATACATATACACGAGTATTATACATAAAGTGTGAGTTTCTTGCAATGGACATGACTATGGTAAGCCTCCCTAGAGGCGACTGTTCCCGACAGTGATGTAGTACATCACATTATCAGCAAGTATTTCTAGGTGAGGTCGTTTGTCCGGTTTCAATTCCATCTACCTGCAACTCACCATAGTTGACTGACTAACACAATCGTTATTCGCTGTTTTTTCTGCTTAGCTCCGAGCTTGGGGCTGAGTGTATGCGTATGTGTGTGTGTGTGTGTGTGTGCGTGACAAGGCTATAAAATTTTTTTATTATCGATACCCAAACCTAATTACATTTTCCTCTTAATACCATCCCTCTTAAAATTAAAGTGTCAAAAGAAACTCTACAGGTTTATTTATTTTCTTCCTCTAATTGCTTTGAAACATAACAGGCTATAAAAGTCAATGGCCCTAATATGAGCTACTTACGGTTTTAAGCCTGCTGCCCAAAGAAAGAAAGAGAGAGAGAGAGAGAGAGAGAGAGAGAGAGAGAGAGAGAGAGAGAGAGAGAGAGAGAGAGAGAGAGCATATTAGTATGTAAGTTCAAACTTTGTGTTCAGCATTAAGTTTAACATATATATGGACATTTGATTATTCTTTACAATGTTATTTTCAACTTAGCATATAATACTCTACTATGAAAATAGAAAGAGAAAACGGACTATCTCGTAAGGTTAAGTTCACATAGCCCCTCAACAAAACAAAAAAAAATTTTGCCACAATTTTAACCGAAATATGTCATTCACTTTCAGGGGGGATAATTTTGCTAATAGTCATGAGAATATCCAAAAGAAATTAATGTTTAAAAATCTTCATTTTCTTTAGTAACTGAAAAAAAAAATAGTGGATCACTCTAAAGAGTAATTTTTTTCAACAGTAACAATTGTCTTCATATCAGCAACTAAGAAGAGGAAATGGCATTAGGGCATTAAAAAAAAATAAATAAATAAATAAATAAACAAAATTTCAGAGACAATATTTCCCAAAGCATGGAATTGGCACTGAAACCACACGATTGTTATTTGTGTATTTATCGTTGACAGGGAAGATATTAGATTTTCAACCTTCACTGGATAGATTTTTTCTAGTATTTTATAATGTACTCATTTTCAAAGCTACTAGTAGATAAACCACTTTCACATATCTGCATTTCTTTTCCTTGCCCGACTATGTCTCAAAGGTAATAAATGAAATATTGTGAAATAAGGGTAATTGAAATAAAGGTAAGTGGTATATCTCTCCAAAATTACCTTAAAGTATTACAGGTAATAAAGAAAATATTGATTAAATTCCAACAACCAATAAGTAATAACAAAAACCTTGTTCTTAGTAGACAAACGTTTTGTTACCCAACTTACCACCAACGATATGTGTTACAGACCCAGTTTTGGAAAATTAAGCAAAAATATTTATACTTAATTTTTACGAAATCTAAAGATTCACAAAGAAAATATAGTGTTTCTCAATTATTTTTCACGTCCCAAAAAATTCAAGAGAAAATTTAGCCACATGAAATAACAATTTCAAATCTCTCTCTCTCTCTCTCTCTCTCTCTCTCTCTCTCTCTCTCTCTCTCTCTCTCTCTCTCTCTCTCTCTCTCTCTCTCTCTCTCTCTCTCTCTCCTGCTTGTGAGCTCTCAGTTATTGAAATATTACAGAAAATTATGCACGTAATGAGTGGCGATATATATTGTATTTTAGTAGTCTCTTCTTTTGTCACCACAGAGCACAGACTTGTAACTCTGTTTATTACAAAACCCCAAACAAGTACAATGTTTTCCTGCATATCAAGAGACGCAGTCTCTAAAAACAGTCTCTTTTTTTCAAGTAAAGAAATCAAACAGGGGTTGATACAGATGAAGCAGGCTTTGTGCCACCAAGCCCTTAGGTGATGGTAAGGTGTTGAAGTGAATAACAGGTATAGTGTAGACCTTTGGACTCGTCCAGACCAACAAAACTAAGAATGAAATAAAATGAATAAAATATTTCCAATTTCCTTGCTAAGAATAACCATTATTTCTTCATTTAACACCAGTACCCAAGCATGGGGTCTGAGAAACCCAACCCTGTTTTGATCACGTGATCACTCTGTGTACTGGTGGTGGCCACCCCACCTCCCCAGTAACCCACTCCCGTGTGTTGCCCTTTTAGGTGAAGGTCATATCAATCTACTCTTTCCATGTATTTTCTCAATAGGCCTGTTTTTGGTCTGACAGACCCAGTGTTTGTATTAACATCTATATGTAGGCGTGGGTCTGTGGGACCCGACGTTTGTTAGTGATGTATATTTGTAGGTGATTTTTAAGGTAAATTGCTCTTCAGAGTGACTTTTATAGTGAACTATGTGTGTGGTGAGCAGTCATCCTCTAAGGTGCTGCAAGGAGTGCCAGACCCAATGTTTCTATAAACGTCTATACTCAGGCGTGGGTCTGTGGGACCCAACGTTTGTGTTATGATGTATATTCTCTGTGCCAGCTGTGCAGAATCCCAGGTAACTGGTCTTCAAAACATGTATAAATCGGGTTGGAAATAAAGGGGGTACAGCCTTAGGAAGGAATAAAAGTCAGGTGGTGTGCATTTACAGGGGTACATAACTATATAAACGTTTATTTCATGTGGCTAAATTTTCTTTTGAATTTTTTGGGACATGAAAAATAATTGAGAAACATTATATTTTCTTTGTGAATCTTTAGATTTAGTAAAAATTTAGTATAAATATTTTTGTTTAATTTTCCAAAACTGGGTCTGTCACACACATCGTTGGTGGTAAGTTGGGTAACAAAACGTTTGTCTACTAGGAACAAAGTTTTTGTTATTACATTTTAGTTGTTGGAATTTAATCAATATTTTCTTTAATACCTGTAATGCTTTAAGAAAATTTTGGAGAGATATACCATTTACTTTATTTCATTTACATAATACTGTTATGAACTCTTCAACAAGAGCCAAAAATAATAAAAAAAGGCGCTCTGTTCATTAAATCAATCGCCAGTCCAGACAAAGATTTACCACACTCCAGACTTTAGGTAATAAACTCTCAAAGAAGGTGACAAAAAAGACCAAAGGCCTAAATTTAACACTTATTTATTAAAAAAACAAAAACTTAATGAAAAATGTCCCCAAAAACCTGCTTGAGGAACTAGAAAAAAAAAAAACACATATACAATACCCTCACACATACCTCAATCTCCTACCTAGCTATTATACTGAAGAGTAAGAGAGAAATGTCACAGTAGTAGAACGAAATCAACACTCACTCACGTGTGCACGGTAGGTGGAGACACAGCGAAGAAACTTAACACTAAGAACTGACTTTTTCCTTAACAATAAAAATTTACAAAACAAATGAGATACACCTTAATTCATACAGTCAATAAACGCTCACCAAACAAGGTGTAATTGCACTGAAACTGCTTCAGTCGGGGAAAACTGTCTATAAAGGCTCTTACGGGAGCTTCCGCTTGATGCTTGGAAGCAATGCTCCGACCGGGGCGTCCACTCACATAAAGAGGAAAGCAAATGTGGGCAAAAGGGGATGCTCACCCTTCTCCGGCCTCAGAAGGCCTCCTGACGATTCCCGGAGGATACAGCAGTGCACTCGTCAACGCAAGGGATGGGCCTTGCTCACAGGTGGGCAAAAGCAAAACCCACAGACAAGCTCGCACAAGAGGGCACAAGGCACAACCTCTCCACCAACAGCAGCCTCATGTTGAAAAAAAAAAAAAGCGAGCGTTAAAAGTCCTGGCCTTGGCCAGAGAGCAGTGTTGCAGACAACAAATGACGAAGAGTGCAGTGGAAATATAGGATGCTGAACCTCCCTTTGTGGAACTGTAACGATCAATCTTCGCCTGATGGAAAACTCCCCCACATCTAGTAAGGGAGACGAGAAAATCAGCGAAAAACCATCGGGCGAAAGAGACAATTACTAAAGACTATACCCCGTTCGTTGAAACATGAAAAAAAGAGAACCAAGCTTATATATATATATATATATATATATATATATTATGATCTCGCCTCTCGAGATAGTCAGGTTCTAAACGAGACAAGCAATTGGGCTGTAATGACTGACGAGAGGTGACAAACAAAGGAGGGAGGAGCAGAACAAATACAAGAAGTTACCTTAATATTAATTTATTTACAAAATTTACAAGTGAGTCAGGTCCAGGAGAGAAAAAAAAAACTTAAAATTACCAAATGAATAAACTAACACGTGACAGCAACATAAAATTCACATAATTAAATACAAAAGAATCATAAGACACAGGCAGCATAAAATCAAAAACAACAATAGTAACAATAAATAAAAAAAACAAGCAGCATAGAGGAAAAAAAATCGAGAACTGTAAAAACCAACACTGCAGGACAACTAAACAGAGCCGACACGGCAACCATCAAGTCCTCTGAAACAGTTCTCCCAGACTGGACTCCCACGACAGAGCCGATACGACAACCATCGCGTCCAAAAGAATGTTCTCCGCTGCTCTACTGCCATGAACTGCTGCTGTCCTGGACCTGACTGGCGAAGTCTGACACCATCCACCACACGTCAACTCGCCAACAAGAAAAAAAAAAAAAAACAAAAGGAGGCAACAATCCACCAAGGGAACAATCGACAAACGATTGTTCCTAACATATATATATATATATATGTGTGTATATATATATATATATATATATGTATATATATATATATATATATATATGTATGTATGTATGTATATATATATATATATATATATATGTATATATATATATATATATATATATAATAATAATAATAATAATGACATTATTGAATGATAGTGAAACTTATACGAAACTGAGGTCAGATCCCACACAGACAGTTAACTCTCATTTTAGCAAACAAATTAAATCCATTTTTTAGGACTCTGACCATTTCATTAAACAGTTTACCACTCAGTGCCCCTCCCTACCAAATCTCTACGGTTAAGTCAAGACGCACAAAATCAACAACCCTATTAGACCAATCATTAGTTCAGCAGGCTCGGTTTCGTATAACTTATCTAAAAGGCTTGTAAAAATTCTTACACCATTGGTAGGAAACATTTCTAATACGAGTATAAAAGATATAATGTCGACTTTATAGACAAAATTAATAGTTTGAATTTAAAATTTGATTTTACTATGGTTAGTTTTGATGTGGTCTCTTTATTTACAAAAGTGCCTGTAGATGATTTACTGGATTTTTTAGAGGAGGAATTAGAAAGTTATGACATTCTCTTAACTGTAGCAAACCTCACAAATCTTATAAGGTTATGTATCAAAGATAGTAAATTTTGTTTGAATGGGGAATTTTTTGTACAAAGGTTTGGTATGGTTATGGGTAATCCCTTATCTCCTATCCTTAGCAATATTTACATGGAATTTTTTGAGACAAAATTCTTACCAAGAATTTTGCCCCAAAAAGTTATATGGTTTAGGTATGTAGATGACATTTTTTGTATCTGGCCAGTTCACGAAAATATCCAGGAATTTCTCGTTAAGCTAAATAATTTAGTCCCTTCTATAAAATTTACCGTAGAGGAAGAAAAAAATTGTAATTTGAATTTTCTTGATGTAACTGTCCATAGAATGATAGATATTTCACCTTTTCAGTCTTTCGAAAATCAACTAACATTGCCTCTTTTGTTCATTATTATTCCAATCACCATCAGAATGTTAAATTCTCTGTTTTTTTCTGGAATGTTCTTAAGGGCTTTACGTGTTTGTAGCCCGCAGTTCATTAATGCTGAGATCAAAACTATTTATGATATTGCTTTGAAACTTAAATACCCAACGACCTTTGTAGATGTAGTATGGAAAAAACCTAGGAAAACATTTTATTTAACTAATGACAAACTTTAATTCAGCAAGCATAATATTCTCAAACTACCGTATGATGAAAGGTTTTTGCAAATTCCTAGAATTTTAAAGCTTTTCAACATAAATGTTGTTTTCAGTAATTTTGATGTTAAGAGTTTAGTGATAAAAAATTCTCCTAAAGATGTTTCTGGCTGCATCTATGAAATTCCTTGTAAAAAATGTGATAAAATGTGGACAAACTGGAAAACCACTTTTACAACGAATCAAACAACACCAATATTCTGTGAGAACTGGCCAAATATCGAATGCATCATTCGTACATATGAGAGATTTAGTCCCGTGCAATGACACAGTTAAAAGGAATATCATCGAATCTTGTTTTATTAAGTCAAATAATGAAAGTGTTCTAAATTTAAGTCTTGGTTTATTTAAACTTGATGCTTTAATAATTTAAAAAGTTGTTGATAAATATAAGCAAAATTAATATTAATTTTTATACATGTTTCTGCAATTTGAATGGGTTAGATTCCGTTTGCCTTCTGGTTAAGTATATATTTGGATTAGTCTGTGACCGCGTGATCCCGGATTTGCCGTGGATTAACCTTTTCTTTTCAACCCCTGGCAATTAACCATCTGGTAATCAAGGTTATACATGTTTTTGGATTTTGTAAGCCTAAACTTTAGTATTTCTTTTTGTTTTGGTCTTAGGTTCAGTTTGTGACAGCTCGATCCCGGATTATCCTGGATTAACTTTTTGTTTGTTACCCTTTGACAACTGACTATCTGGTATTCTTGTTCTTTTTGTTTACTTTGTAACCTTCTTTATATTTGTGTCTCATTCGTGCCCCGACGATGCGTCAATAAACGTGAAAGCGCTTGGTACTACTGAACTTCTGCCTGTCTTTTTCCTGTGGGATTCGCTTATACACTGAAGTCACGTGCATCTACTGTGATTTTTTAAGCATATACAGTATATATATATATATATATATATATATATATATATAACAATAAATACAAAATCCTTGAGAGGAGCGAAAAGAACCAATAAGCAGTTTATCGTGACTTAAGTAAAAACGAGAATTTAACTTACGTTAAAGGGAAACCAAAGAAATACTTTAGTGCTAATTACAATATATAATATTCATTCAATATTATATTATGCTAAAAAACATCAGGTGTGCGCTCAAATTACTTCCTAGGCAGTAACATCTGAACCGTCTCAAAAAGTAAACATACATTTCTTCACACGTTTGCTGGAAGATCAGAAAAAAAAACTAAATTGGGAAATTAGAAAAAAGGACACAAACTATGAATATTAAAATATTTTTATTTCACAAAGACAAACCTTTTATCTGCGGATCAACAAAGTAGTAGTAGTTAGAGAGGTTGGATAAAAAAAAAATAGGAGATTAAAGGCATAATTAAACCATAGCTCAGACGTGTAAGACAAAAGAGAAACAAAACATCTGATAATCATTATGGCATCTGGCAACAGGCATCCAGATTGATCCAATGTCATCAAGTGAGATGAAGCAACAATATATAGCAAAGGCAGAAATCCGCGACTCGACTCCAGCGTTCATGCAAGTAAATATGAAAGTATGAAACATTTCATATTTTGGCTGAGAAGGCACCGACGGAAGTATATTTGCACAATTTCATAAAATTATTATCCATGCTGGGAAGGGAATATCCTGAAGATCTGAGGTTGAATCTCAAAAGAAATACAAACTACATAACAAACTGCATCCTGCACATCAGCTGCCTTTGGCAGGGCTTTATGGTGGAATTATGACAAATATTTCTTTTCATGTCCCAACAATAAATACAAAATGTAAAAACAGGTTGTCTAAAACAAATTCCATAAATTCAGAGCTTTGTATTAGTAGCACTTAGTGCTAAAGAAATGGTAGCTGGTTTAAATAGGCTCGGAAAAGGAGACTTATTTCATAGGACAAAAGGGTACATCCCATTAACACCGATACTTAGGTCTTCTTCTTCGTCTTCCTTGTCTTTAGCTTTGCCTATTTCTATATGAGTTCGCTGTTTCATATCAGTCTTCTCCAAATTTCTATGCCCAATGCATTCTGAATTCTTAAACCTTTCTCCTTTATGTCCTCTGCCATCTTGTCCTTCCATCTGAACCTTGGCCTTCCCCTACATGCTCATAACCCTTTTACACACTTGGTCTCCTCTCCTCATCACATGAACAAACCACTGTAGTCGTCTTTCATGGGCCTTCTTCGAAAATTCCCCTGCCGTAACTGGTCCTCTAATAAATTAATTTCTGACCCTATCTCTTCTCGTGATTCCAAACATTCATTTCAATAACCTCATCTCTGCTCTCTGCCACTGTGACACTTTGGTACATAATTAAAATAATCCCGAGGGTGACAGGCCCTCATTCAAGGACATCATAAATAAAATACGATCTAAACAGTAATCTCAATATATATATATATATATATATATATTGAGATTACTGAAAAAAGTTGATTATGAGAGGGAAACGTGTGTAATATATATATATATATATATATATTGAGATTACTAAAAAAAGTTGATTATGAGAGGGAAACGTGTGTAATATATATATATATATATATATTACTAAAAGGACCTCATTCAAACTGGATGGTATCTAATGGAGTTTTTATTCAAAAAGTTACAAGCTTTCTTGGACAAACAGTCCACATTATCAAGTATCCGTACAATGAGCAGACGCGTAGTCCGGCTGTATTTATATCTGTGTGCTGGGTACTTTTATTAATCCTATAATCGCCTAGCTCTTCCTGTGTGACCTCCACCCCCTCTTGACCTTGGTCTTTCTCTGATCCTTCCTCCTAGGTGACCGTTTTCCGTGCTTTCTCTTGCGTTTTTTCTTCGTTTCCTTGCTACTGTGGAGTATACGATTTTTCTGGATATGCTGTCTTCAAAGCCGTTTCCGGTGTTCCCTGCCATCGTGTTGTTGGCGCAAGATATGAAGGCGTTCTCTACAACCAGTCTAGATGTTTTGTTGGTGTTCCTGTACAGAAAACTCATATTTTCCCAGTCTATTCTGTGATCATTTTCCCAACAGTGTTTGGCAACTGCCGACGTCTGATTATAATGCCTTATGTTCTGCAGATGTTGTTTGCTTCGCTCTTTACATGATTTGCCAGTTTCGCCATAGTACCCTTCTTCACAGTCTAGACACGCTGCCATATAAACCCCCCCCCCCTCTAATCTCTTCCCCCTCTACCGACTTTTTGTTTCTAACTATTTTAATAGTTAGAAACAAAAAGTCGGGAAAATATGAGTTTTCTGTACAGGAACACCAACAAAACATCTAGACTGGTTGTAGAGAACGCCTTCATATCTTGCGCCAACAACACGATGGCAGGGAACACCGGAAACGGCTTTGAAGACAGCATATCCAGAAAAATCGTATACTCCACAGTAGCAAGGAAACGAAGAAAAAACGTAAGAGAAAGCACGGAAAACGGTCACCTAGGAGGAAGGATCAGAGAAAGACCAAGGTCAAGAGGGGGTGGAGGTCACACAGGAAGAGCTAGGCGATTATAGGATTAATAAAAGTACCCAGCACACAGATATAAATACAGCCGGACTACGCGTCTGCTCATTGTACGGATACTTGATAATGTGGACTGTTTGTCCAAGAAAGCTTGTAACTTTTTGAATAAAAACTCCATTAGATACCATCCAGTTTGAATGAGGTCCTTTTAGTAATTCTACTAATGCACAGAACAATTGTGTATGTGATAAAGTTAATATATATATATATATATAATATATATATATATATATATATACAGTATATATATTTATATATATATATATATATATATATATATATAAACATCCTATTGCAGAGCAAACGAAAAAAATGAAAAATCAGGTAGTTTTATTAATATGTGATCTTATATATTTTGCAACTCAGAATTAGATACAAATGAAAGCAAATAAAAAATGAGCTGAAAGTTTCTTCGGCGCAATCGAGTTTTTTATACAGCGTATAATGCTGTATGCAACTCTCAGCCGGCCGTGGTGGCCTGTGTTGTTGCGGTGCCAGACGCACGATCATGGCTAACTTTAACCTTAAATAAAATAAAAACTACCAAGGCTAGAAGGCTGCACTTTCTTATGTTTGATGACTGGAGGGTGGATAATCAACATACCAATTTGCAGCCCTCTAGCCTCAGTAGTTATTAAGATCTGAGGGCGGACAAAAAAAGTGCCGACGATCAGACAAAACCATCTCAATAGTTTTCTTTTACAGAAAACTAAAAGGAAAATTTTGTCGGCATTAATTTTATCAGTTGTAATTTTCTGACGGTGTTTCAAGTCCCGCTTATTATTTCTTGAAAAAATGGTAAATTTGTTTCCATTTGCAAGGAAAATCCAAGAGTGTGAATAACCTAATGTTTTCATGTATTTTCTTGAAAATTTATTTGCCAAAACTGAAATTATACAGAAATGTTGAAATCAATTACTTTCCAAAAGAAAACAGGTGCATACTGACGAATGAGTCCCTTTGCCCTAATCATTTTAAGAGAGAGAGAGAGAGAGAGAGAGAGAGAGAGAGAGCATCAATTTATTGTCATCGGTGTTCGAAAAGCAGAGAGCTCTAAGCCCGAGGACCCCAGGGTAAAAAGCAGCCGAAAACAGAGAATGAATAGAGAAATAAAGGATAATCCAAGTAAGAAGAATAACACGAAAAACAGATGATGCTGATTCAGTGTCGATGAACTACTCGAACATTTTTCGTTAATCAGCACTTCGTCATCTGGACTCAAAGCTTTACGAGTGGTGAAGGGGAAATAACTCCTGAGTTATCTCCCAATAAACGTCTTCAAAACAATTTATTTATTATATATCATTATACATAAAAAAGTATTTTTACCTGAATATTTCGTACTTAAATAGGTTCTACACTCGCAAAAACATGTTAGATATTTCCAAGCGTCATCACATCTTTACTAACAGAGGCGAAGATTTAACTTGCCATTCATTTATGGAATCAGTTCCCGATGCGCAGTCTTGAGGCTGAAAGGAGAAATTGATAGTCAATGCATGGATATACTACGTTCCAGAGAGCTGTCTCCATATGCAATGAATGTTAATGAAATTGACGTCGACAACTTGCCTTGTTAAGTGATGTCTCCCCAGTATCATTTCAAGGGGAATTCCCGAAGCTCCACCAACAGTCATTAGTGAAATCCATAATATTCATGACGCAGTCTCACGTCTTCTTTAACGGTTATTTGGGCGTTCATTTACTGCCGGTGGAAGTTATTGGTTTGTTTGTTTGGTGTTACCTTTGAGGCACACGACAACATTTGCGACAGGATGATGACCCGATGCCTTCCGCGACTTGAGAAGATCAGTGTTTCTGAGATTAATGACAACTCCGGCATTGCTCAAGTAACTGGGATATCTCTGAAACAATATTGAACACAAACACAGGTGGGCTAAAATACTGTGGCAAAATAATTATTTTACCCTTCTAGAAAGAAAATAAAATCTAGTTTTCTTTTTCTTCTCTCTAACACAGACACTCACATACATACAAATACACATAATCAGAAAGCTACAAACGTCCTTTAATATCCAATTCACTCTACCTCGGAAGTAATATATTTTCATATATGTTACCGAAGGGGAATTTTTAGATGATAATAAGTCCACCGTCCCGTGGGATCGAACCAGCGACGGACGAGGAATCAGGACTACAGTGACACACTAACCAGTCGGCCACAAGAGAGGTATAAGTGAATACCATCTCCCATCAACCCACCCGTCGAACTCAGGTGTTTTGCGTTTGGAGACGATATCCACCCACCTCTGCCATGTTGACCGTGTAGTGAGTTTGTCGCACGTAGCCATATTATGACTATTTATCACATCACCGTGATTCATATACAATCAGAAAGCTACAAACGTCCTTTAATATCCAATTCACTCTACCTCGGAAGTAATATATTTTCATATATGTTACCGAAGGGGAATTTTTAGATGATAATAAGTCCACCGTCCCGTGGGATCGAACCAGCGACGGACGAGGAATCAGGACTACAGTGACACACTAACCAGTCGGCCACAAGAGAGGTATAAGTGAATACCATCTCCCATCAACCCACCCGTCGAACTCAGGTGTTTTGCGTTTGGAGACGATATCCACCCACCTCTGCCATGTTGACCGTGTAGTGAGTTTGTCGCACGTAGCCATATTATGACTATTTATCACATCACCGTGATTCATATACAATCAGAAAGCTACAAACGTCCTTTAATATCCAATTCACTCTACCTCGGAAGTAATATATTTTCATATATGTTACCGAAGGGGAATTTTTAGATGATAATAAGTCCACCGTCCCGTGGGATCGAACCAGCGACGGACGAGGAATCAGGACTACAGTGACACACTAACCAGTCGGCCACAAGAGAGGTATAAGTGAATACCATCTCCCATCAACCCACCCGTCGAACTCAGGTGTTTTGCGTTTGGAGACGATATCCACCCACCTCTGCCATGTTGACCGTGTAGTGAGTTTGTCGCACGTAGCCATATTATGACTATTTATCACATCACCGTGATTCATATACAATCAGAAAGCTACAAACGTCCTTTAATATCCAATTCACTCTACCTCGGAAGTAATATATTTTCATATATGTTACCGAAGGGGAATTTTTAGATGATAATAAGTCCACCGTCCCGTGGGATCGAACCAGCGACGGACGAGGAATCAGGACTACAGTGACACACTAACCAGTCGGCCACAAGAGAGGTATAAGTGAATACCATCTCCCATCAACCCACCCGTCGAACTCAGGTGTTTTGCGTTTGGAGACGATATCCACCCACCTCTGCCATGTTGACCGTGTAGTGAGTTTGTCGCACGTAGCCATATTATGACTATTTATCACATCACCGTGATTCATATACAATCAGAA
Source organism: Macrobrachium rosenbergii (assembly GCA_039081455.1). Taxonomy (NCBI): domain Eukaryota; kingdom Metazoa; phylum Arthropoda; class Malacostraca; order Decapoda; family Palaemonidae; genus Macrobrachium; species Macrobrachium rosenbergii. The sequence goes on from JANJGK010005023.1 coordinate 50,671, forward strand.
AGCTACAAACGTCCTTTAATATCCAATTCACTCTACCTCGGAAGTAATATATTTTCATATATGTTACCGAAGGGGAATTTTTAGATGATAATAAGTCCACCGTCCCGTGGGATCGAACCAGCGACGGACGAGGAATCAGGACTACAGTGACACACTAACCAGTCGGCCACAAGAGAGGTATAAGTGAATACCATCTCCCATCAACCCACCCGTCGAACTCAGGTGTTTTGCGTTTGGAGACGATATCCACCCACCTCTGCCATGTTGACCGTGTAGTGAGTTTGTCGCACGTAGCCATATTATGACTATTTATCACATCACCGTGATTCATATACAATCAGAAAGCTACAAACGTCCTTTAATATCCAATTCACTCTACCTCGGAAGTAATATATTTTCATATATGTTACCGAAGGGGAATTTTTAGATGATAATAAGTCCACCGTCCCGTGGGATCGAACCAGCGACGGACGAGGAATCAGGACTACAGTGACACACTAACCAGTCGGCCACAAGAGAGGTATAAGTGAATACCATCTCCCATCAACCCACCCGTCGAACTCAGGTGTTTTGCGTTTGGAGACGATATCCACCCACCTCTGCCATGTTGACCGTGTAGTGAGTTTGTCGCACGTAGCCATATTATGACTATTTATCACATCACCGTGATTCATATACAATCAGAAAGCTACAAACGTCCTTTAATATCCAATTCACTCTACCTCGGAAGTAATATATTTTCATATATGTTACCGAAGGGGAATTTTTAGATGATAATAAGTCCACCGTCCCGTGGGATCGAACCAGCGACGGACGAGGAATCAGGACTACAGTGACACACTAACCAGTCGGCCACAAGAGAGGTATAAGTGAATACCATCTCCCATCAACCCACCCGTGCGACAAACTCACTACACGGTCAACATGGCAGAGGTGGGTGGATATCGTCTCCAAACGCAAAACACCTGAGTTCGACGGGTGGGTTGATGGGAGATGGTATTCACTTATACCTCTCTTGTGGCCGACTGGTTAGTGTGTCACTGTAGTCCTGATTCCTCGTCCGTCGCTGGTTCGATCCCACGGGACGGTGGACTTATTATCATCTAAAAATTCCCCTTCGGTAACATATATGAAAATATATTACTTCCGAGGTAGAGTGAATTGGATATTAAAGGACGTTTGTAGCTTTCTGATTGTATATGAATCACGGTGATGTGATAAATAGTCATAATATGGCTACGTGCGACAAACTCACTACACGGTCAACATGGCAGAGGTGGGTGGATATCGTCTCCAAACGCAAAACACCTGAGTTCGACGGGTGGGTTGATGGGAGATGGTATTCACTTATACCTCTCTTGTGGCCGACTGGTTAGTGTGTCACTGTAGTCCTGATTCCTCGTCCGTCGCTGGTTCGATCCCACGGGACGGTGGACTTATTATCATCTAAAAATTCCCCTTCGGTAACATATATGAAAATATATTACTTCCGAGGTAGAGTGAATTGGATATTAAAGGACGTTTGTAGCTTTCTGATTGTATATGAATCACGGTGATGTGATAAATAGTCACAAATACACATGTGTACACAAACACACACACATATATAAATATATTCACAA
>JANJGK010005024.1:0-5000 GCA_039081455.1 Macrobrachium rosenbergii
TAATAATAATAATAATAATAATAATTCATAGTAAAATTTTTGTATCTACCACATTCCATTATTTCCAAGCAAAATATGGTTACAGTTTTAAGATATGGTAGAAATTCCTACAGCAGCTAGAAACTCCAAACATACATCAGATGTAAATGATCTTTTAGACCTCTCTTGCACTAATTGCAAAATTTTCTCAGAAGCCGAATAAACGTAGCTTCAAGAAGGATGTTTCTGGAAAGAACACGTGGCACATGTGGGGACATGTGACCCCCGAACACCATATGGGGGACTAAAATATCCCAACTAATAAGTGGGTGCTGCCATGTACAGAAAGTTACAAATTTAGAATTTTGTGCTTATAAATCCTTTTTGCGCGTTGGTGTGTGTCGATGTGTTTTTTAAAGTTATCTAACAGAAAATTTAAAATGTTGGGGTCAGTGTAACCCCACATTTACGTATTAAGGGTTCGGGCATTCTCATCAGATAAAATACTGCGAGTGTCATCATAACCATCAAAAATTGGAAGCTCCTCTTCACTCCAGTCCAGAGCAGACTAACAGGCTGCACCTTGGTCAGTAACATCTAAAACAAATTCTGAGTGGAGTACCAAACCACCCAGTGAAATTAGCTGCTTTGCAACTCCTCAACGATATTACTTTATTGTTAAACTTTATGTGCCTGTAGACTGTCCAAGTACAAACACATTCATGGATAGCCAGATCCCTAAAGCAATAAGTGGTTCAATGGCATCTTTTAAAAATGATTTGGGGTTAATCTAACCCCAAATGACGTATGCAGGGATAAGGTTCTACGGTTTATAAACTAAAAAATCTTTGGTTATCAGTACATGATGACCTGAGGATTACAGTAACGCTAGGATGGACGAATTCCAAAACATGCTTCTCATCAGTGAATTGCAGTACACAGTGTTAGCAAAGTACCGCCTGTACTCGGTCTTAGCAGAACTTGCGTTAGCATCAACTAGACTAGCGCAGGTACACCTAAATCTCTGGGATAACACTGTTATTATTTATTCTGACATGGAAGTGTTTAATATCCTGTCACGGGCTGCTCTGGTAGCAATAGTATATGCAGGCACGAGGCAGCTTCAATCCAAGAAAATTAAGTGCCATCTGATGAACATCAGAGAAGAACTACAGCCTGTTTGAATTCCTGGTGACAGGACTTTCTTTCATTCCGGTCATCATTTTCTGCTCGAATCACGTTTTGAATGATGGCGTCAGTCATCTGGCAAAACTCCTTCACAAAAACATAAAACAAAAATAAATGACACCTGACATACACCCTCAACAAGAAAGCAATCTCACTGCACATTACTAAGACTGGCTAAAGAAATTAGTTACCTTCATTAGGTAAAAATGTCACGTGCAATTCCAAGCTAATCAGTCTCGCTCCGAAAATGTTTCCTTGGGTGAGGAATCCGACCAAGTCTTGTGTCTTTTTCTTTCTTTGTATTTGAAGATAAGAAAATAATGGGACGAAATAAAACAACATCTTGTCACTCTTACACTTGCATCCGTTTACAGGCCATCCAGATGGGGTGAAGTACCTTCCGATATCTTTATGGACCGAGTACCGTCCATGCCATGAGACCCTGCTCTTCACAAAAAGAGTAGGATTATTGCCTATAAACTGGAAGTGTGCGAATTTGTGAAAATGTTCAGCTGTAATATGTTTAAAGCGTGGGTTATTATACATAGAAAACATGCAAAGAAAAACTACCCATTGCTGCAGAATAAGAGTGGTACAGGAATCTAAGATTAAAAAATTGACCTCCAGTTAAGCATTCCATTTTTTAAACAATACTGAAGGGCTATAATCAAATATACAGTAAAGTTGCATAATAAATCAAAATGTTATTAAGGAGAATAATATGTGGTTTACAAGTGTGGTAGAAACTTTCACTTGATGGAAATTGATGACACTTGATCATCACTTTTTCACCGACTGAAAACAAGCTTCAGTAAAGCCTAGAAATTTCTAGGCTTTACTCTAGTTGTCCTTGCAGACTTGTGCTGCAAAGTTCCTGTCCGTTTGTTCATGAATGCTTAACTTATCCATTGAGTCTTCGTGATCTTCAGGAAAAACGCTTCAATTCTCCCACAACACTTCTTTGCAATTTACCATATACTGTATGTTGTGATTTCTCGGGATGCAGTTTCGATTCCGGCTACATGACATCAGAATTACTTCATTGTTCTTACATTTGGATCTAAGGCTTTGTAGTGACAAGCTTATCCAAAATGTGTGAAGAATTCGAGAAGAGGGCTGTTACAATTACATTATATTATATATATATAATATATATATATATATATATATATATATATATATATATATATATATATATATATATATATATATAATATATATATATATATATACTCTCATGATATTTTCTTTAAAATGTATATCTCCCATGATTTTCATAAATTTACTGTTCTAGTTATAATGTATTCTGTGTAATGATAATAATGTTAAAATATTGTATATAGTGTAATATCAGATCTCAAAAGAGTTAGTGATTTAGATAACTTAACAGCATAATTTAGAATTAATAATATGTTTTTAATAATAATGTAGAATATGATCACATCTTTTGTCTCCCCAGCCACATGTGTTATGTGGATGCTTTGTTCTGCTTTTGATTGTCATCGCGAAAGATAACGTGTTGAAAGGTCAGGGTAACAGTAGGCTGCTCAGTTCTGAAAACCAACTTTGGTTCTTCGTCTCATTTTAAAAACATGCCATTTATGATTAGCCAGCTGCAGTCTGTTTTGATCGTGTTAAGATTCCATTAAAAGCTTTGTCCCATACAATTTTCTGGTAAAGGCATGTAGCTTTTTGAGATATACGAACGAGTTGTTGCACCGAAGCACATGGCAATTGCGTCATGTTTAAAATTATATTGCTCTGATCACAAATTGTTTTGACGCGCTAGTTTTGGCCCCAAAACATTTTACTCAGGAAGTGACGTCATCTTCCTTTTCTAGAATTTTCTCTTGTATCTCGTTCCCAAAATACCTTAATAATGATGTCATCTGATCACTCATAGCTGGAATCATAAAGCTTGCTCATTCTGATTTCAGAGACCTTTCGTATGGTTCCTTCTCTCTCTCTCTCTCTCTCTCTCTCTCTCTCTCTTCTCTCTCTCTCTCTCTCTCTCTCTCTTCAAAAGAGAGAAGTTATTAACATAAAATATTTATGTGGTCATTGATATTAATCTTAGCTTTTGAGATCTGATAATGATAGTAGTGGCAACAAGTGTATATATTATGCCCTAAAACAATGTCAGATGTGGTCATAATCTCCTTCTGCATCTGTTTTAAGAACAATGTCATACCATCTTATATCTCTAAGATTCTCTGGTAGCAATGGCCAGCATTGGGTCAGCACATTCTTTCTCTCATCAACTCCTCACTCTCTCTAGCTATCAAACAAAGGCTGCCTGGATTAAAACGCCGAGATACAAAACTAGACTTTATTTGTAAAATTAACAAAACCATTTCAGCAAAAGCTACGGTCAAAAAATGGAGTCTCTTACACCCCACAGAAATGGAAGTCATAACTGGAGGAAACTCAGACTCATAATCAATTGAATTGATGATTTTAGACCAACCAATGTTAGTGACTAACACGTTGGTCACCAAACAAAATAAAAAGGTCATGATTACTCTAGACCCAAATAAATGTCATATAGGCTAGTATGTTAAAAAAAAAAAAAAAAACACCACTTCCAAAATATACATCCTCACAGGACTCAATCACAATTCCTGTTAAATGAAATATAGCTTATAGTAAAACCTGAAATGGTGTATAAAAAATTAACATTTAAAACAAAAATGCATAATAAAGAACAGATGTGTTTCACTCCAACATAAAATGGGTATTCCACAAAATGTCTGAAAAAGATATGTGTTAATGAGCTATCTTACTCACATTCTATGGCCATCAGGAAGCCGTCCCTCAAATGGCTGTCTATATTCACAAACAGCTCAAAAGAGCGATCACACCAGCCGCAAATCGAAGAGAATACCATTCTATGGTTCCTCTGTAATATACACATTAGAGAGCACATGCATGTACACATTCACTTAATAACCCCTCCCTTGAAGTGTGATGTCACTGTCAAGTTCAGTGTTCAAAGGACACCGCCTTCTGCACCCACAGATATCACAAAGCTTCCATTCATCTGTCACGTTGTCTCCAGGCATCTTGGCCATGATCGGAAGGCACAAATGAGCACGCCAGAAACCCGCTGTATCTATCCGCGGAAAATACCAACGTCAACATAAAGGCCACGAGCACCGGACATGCGTTTTCAAAGGCCATCAGTTAGCCAGCTTAATCAGAAATGAGAGCTCAGCCCACCTACCACTGGGCGTCCCCACCCAGGTACAACAAATATCTATAGTGAAAGTTCAGTTGGGGCCAGCTCAAAATTCATAGCAAACAATATGTACTAGATACAAAAGTTACTTGTCTCGTATGCACAACTGTTATTCCAATAAATAGTTCATTGTAGAACACATCTCTTCACATCTTGAATTCTTGGCAACCCAAATATCTGGACGGCTCTCGACTACACAAGCCCTTGTAGAATGCGGTGCACATGAATCCTTTGCTCCAAACAGATGTCTCCCAGCAACAACGGCAACCTGTAAACGTCCCGCCTGACATCTCCCAAAGAACCATGGATCCTCTCATGAGGCTGCAGGCATAGAAACCTGCAGGCATAACGCAGATGGCCCCGTATCCAACTTGTATCCATTGAGGCTCATAGAAGTCATTCCATAAGGCGCTGCTGTGAGGAAGTGGTTTATAACATAAGTCAGTCATGTCGACAGTCAACCCAAAAGCTTCATAGTTTCTTCACTATCCCATACTATTACCAAACCGTTGAAACCACTAAGGAAAGGTCATATGATAAAACTATGAAATGATGTCAAGTTACCAACTGGAATTTCCACAAGCAACTCCCTATC
>JANJGK010005024.1:10000-52290 GCA_039081455.1 Macrobrachium rosenbergii
TACTATCCCGAACAAGGCAAATTTTGTATTTCGAGAACCCACAGAATTGCAGATACTGGTGCCTTGTTTTCAATATTGGAGTCGTTTTCTCTTTTCCTTTTTGCTTGAAATGGGAAACGAAGTATGCTTTAGATAGCATCCCTCAGTGTCTCTTTTCTTTGCAAAATGAATGAATATGATTCCTCTTGTTTGGCAAACGTCTAGTTCGTAGCCCGTATATCAATCTGTGATTCTTGCATGCAGCTCCAGTTGATTTCATTTAAGGGCAAACTATGAGGTTTGGGTCGTTGCTTACTTGAAGCTAATCCAACTTCTTTAGTTACAGCCTACCAATAAAATATATAGTTTTGTTTTATGATACGAACATTTAAGAGTCTTTATCGTTTTTTTTATATTTACCAAATATGATCTTATTAAACCCATTCATAACATCTAGAGTGTCCTTTCAACCAATTTTGGTATTAAAGGCCTTGACAAACGATTTGAAATGTTTACTTGAGGGACTGAAAAAGCGACGACGTCCATTTATCAATAAATAAATTAGTTCGTAAATATGGAACGAGAGATTCTTTGAGAATGTCTGTTGGCGTAAAACATAGGTCCTGGCTTAAGAGAAGACTCCCATTTACTGATTAAATATTTTTCCAAAGGAAAGCTGCCGTTACCAGCGTAAAAACGTAAGCGTCACAAAATAAAACTTGTAAAGGCCTTTTCCACAAAACCACACCTTATTGCAGAAGAGTGAACTTGTGAAGAAACTGCCCATCGCAATGTACCCGGGTATATGCCTCTGTGAGGTCTACACAGTATAAGAAGGTGTGTTCATTCAAGGGCACAAATAATTCTTTGTATTAGCGTGCGAGTTGACTTTCAAATGTTTTTAACTTAATTAACAGTTATGAGAGTCATATGACCCCAATAGTCCTAGTGATTAGTAACTGAGGTGGCTATGAAGTATATATTCAGTAATGATAAAGGATTTTTCAAAACGTGGTGATGTTCTTCAGCACGGATTGCCTTTAATTACCTGTCAGTCATCACTCATCTTTTCACTGGTTCAGAATGTCTCCTCTTCAAAAATGGCTCAGAAACATTTTTATTCATGTCCCTGAACAATTCTATTATACCCATTCGTGGAGATGCTGCTCAAGACCTTCACCAATCAGATGAGTTGCCATCAAAGGTACGCCTGTGTGGGTGGCATTCCACGACTAAGATAAGCAGTTGACTGACTCTTCAACTGTATGAAAAGCCTTTTCTAGTTAACTCATGTTTAATAGCTATCATCCCAGGCTTGCTGGGCATATCAGTAAGTGTTTTTTTTTTTTTTATAAATGTCACAGTATTTTATAATGAGCTTAAAGATATTTTTATCTAAATTATAGTGGCCTTCATTATTCTGGCACTACCGCAGATTTTTTTTATTCGCTCAAGAATGAATACGTTCCCTAATTCTTTTTTCTAAGAATCCTCTTAACCCCTTCGGTGCTAAAGTCTGCCATTCTTATTTTCTAAAAATATCTTGTCTTTCTGTCTGCATATTGAAAAGGATATTAGCTTTCCTTTGAAGATGTCGCAAAAAAAAAAAGTCATGGAGATACCTTTGATGAAGAGGAAGATCAAAGGGAATTTTCTATTTTTTTTTTTTTTTTTCTAAGACACTGAACTAGAACGTTTGACGAAGTCTTCGCTTATATCTCGAAGAAGTCCTGGGAACTGTTTTCATCATGGAAAATATCTTTCTCTATTTTTTTCCTTTGTGGTAAAAATGCTTCGAGCTTCAAAATTGCTTATTATTTTTCAACAACCTAGCAGAGGCCAGTATTCTTTCCACAGGCCCAGCCCATCTTAATACCCTCTGACCTACCTATGATAGCCCGTTTGCTACATTTAGGAATGTACGTTTCTCTTCCCTTTTCGCTTTTCTTGTACCACAAATACTATGTAACAGTTCTTATCTACAGCTTCCACATTCATTCTTTTTTTTGCTTCACATTCACCTCTGTAGAGGTGGACGTGAGTCCCTTGACACATCCTGAAATTAGATTCCACAAAGACTGCTGCAAGCTCTCTCTCGATCTTGGACACTCATACTGCTACTTTCTTTTTTTTATTACTCCATCAGCAAATATTTATTCAGCCATGGGGACATAACATATCGTTATCTCGTTCTCATTTTTACACCTGACAAGCCAGTTTCCTTACTGTAATCTGTAACACATGCATCAATAGTTTTTATCGATCTCAGCAGTTGACCTCTACACCATATATACTTGACACCTGCATATCTGCTTCTTAAGCTTTCTATAGGTCCATGTATACCAATTATTAATTCTTATCTTAGTTTTCCAACTTCTCAAATATCTTTCCATAACAAACAGTTGATCCATGCAGTCACTTTCTTGTCTAAACCCGTTGAATCCATGAAACCTTCTTTCATCCTTCTTACTCACTCAATGAAAATCCACTGTAGAAATTTCCCAATGTACCAAGACATGTTATGTTCTGTATCACATTCGCCCTTCTGGGTGGAACAAATCTTCCTTCAGAACCTTCCTTCTGTCTAAACAACCTTACACACCATGGTCAGACGCCTTTTACTTTTAATACTATCAACACCTGGTGTCTTTTTCAGCCTCATGGCTGCCATCCTAACATCCCAATAGCAATTTCCTCAAGCACTCTCAAATTTCACCTGGCCTCTTCTACTGGTGCGTCATTCAGCTATGACTCCCCAGAACTCTTGCATTCAGAATAAACATCCTAATGACTCAGGACTGCATTCTCCTCAGACGGCATCTCTCCATTTTATCTTTTATTTTTAGATGCTTTTGCGGGAGCCTCGATGGCTCGGTTGGTAGAGCAGCAGACTCGAACTTCATAAGAAGTCTGTGTCGCGGGTTCAAATCCGCAGCCGGCCGGTCAGAGGGCGGACACTTTGCTATCCGTGTAGATACCCTGGGATCATGTATGTAATCAACGGATAGGTTTGCTGAAAGCAAATGGGTGTTACAGACTAATACACACACAAACAAAGCCACTCCAACACCTTCTAAAAACATAACAGATGCCTTACACGTCTCGAACTGTCGGCCTAAACCGCTCACGTCTCTTCGCTGCTTGGAGAAAGGGAGCTGGGGATTTGGCACGATACATATACACATGTGCTACAGAGGTCTAAGCGATGTCAGGCAGGGCAGCCGATCGAGGCTACGGCCTACCCCAACGCCAAATCAAAGTCCTTCAAAAGAAGGCATCGTGCTTACCCCATATGAAAAATGGGAAGAAAAAAAGCAGGTTAAACGAAGAAGAAGATTTTTAGATGCTTTTGCTCATAGTTTTCCCTCTGCATTTACTCCCTTTGTTCCCTTTCTCACCTTCTTGATCTCCTTATCCATCCTGTGTGAATGGGACAGTTATCAAAGAATTTTGTTCTTTCTCTGGTGCTTCCCCCTCCCCCGCCACCCTTGATGTAATCTGTATCTTGAGAAAGAATCCAATACGAGTTGAATACCAAGTGTGTTTCATCCTTATTACTAGGGTGTTTGGGGAAAAGAAATATTCTCATCTTGATTAGAGACAAGACAGAATCCTGTTAAAAAAATGTTATCGACCATTCTTCAGGTGTTAAGGAGCTCAAAAGGAAGATGCTCCGTTCAGCCTTCTCTTTCCTTCTTCTGTCTTTCTGTAAATCTTCAGCTGAAAACACTTATGGACAGAGAAAACAGACTATAAACCCAAGAGGACTAAATGGGGGAATCAGCCTGCAGAGAGAGAGAGAGAGAGAGAGAGAGAGAGAGAGAGAGAGAGAGAGAGAGCTAGAGAATTTTAGGAAAAGGTGATGAATAAATAAATCAGTATGAGGGAATGAAAAAAGAAAACTGATACATCTAAATTCAGAAGTTAGTAGAAAACAGGAATGAATTTGATCATCGCTTAAACATTTGGAGGTCATAAGATTCCACAACTGCACTAGGAAGCAAACTATTCCACATTTTAGCTGTACCCAAGATAAAACTCCCAGCAAACTGAAAGCTGATTATTGCTTTTTTCTCTCTGTAAATTCATCGAACAATTTCTCTGTTGATCAAGATAAGGGAAAACGAAGATGCGCTTATTTTGTTGTTCCTTCAAGTGTATTTTCTAGTGTACTGTTAGTTGCTCTGCAGCATATTTTGCTTTATCTTTTCACATGTCTATGTTCCTTGTGAACTATGTCACTAGTGTGCGCAGAAATTTAAAATCACTTGTTGGTGATTTTATCTTTCCAGAATGATTCCATGTCTTCATTAAATGAAGACCATCATTATAACAAGACTACAGATTCAATAGAAATGCTTTTCGATTAGGATCAAATCAGTCTTCTAGTTAGGTGAGTAGACTTTTTTTATGTGTACAAAGTAAAATAAAGAGTTCACCTATAGGCGTCATGCATTCAACTATGAAATTATGGCCTCCGCATAAAACTGCAAAGATCAAGAAAAGTCAGCCTGGTGTACCTCAAGTACTAAATAAAATTCCCTTGACATATGAAAATTCAGAAATGAAAAGATTTCACACTATCAGTGACGTCAAAAATTCAGGTTACTCTCGAAAGGGTTTTTTTGATAAGCAGAAAAACAGTTTGATAGTATAAATTTAGCAAATCATAAGAAAACTGAGAGCGCAGTCCAAAAAAATATGAATGAACAAACAATTAATAAAAACTAAATGGCAATTTCATATTTCCAACGGGTGAAGCTACTGAGTAATGGAGAAATTCATTCTGTGAAAAGGAAGTGAATGCCCTCTGAGTTACTGTCAAGAGAAGCATTTAGTCTGTCTTAACAAGAGCTCTGGCAGATCTCTCTCTCTCTCTCTCTCTCTCTCTCTCTCTCTCTCTCTCTCTCTCTCTCTCTCTCTGTGATAACTTGTGTATTTCTATATCTGATACCTTACTAGCACTATTTGTAATTCTTCAAAATACTGCTAGTTCCTCCTATAAGTTTGGAAGATAGAACACATTATAAAGCAATAGAAATAGGAAAAGAACCCAGAAAATGTGGGTAAAATCAGAATAGTAATGTATCAAAAAGCACATATAAATTATAAAGAAAAATAGAGGGGTAAATAAAGAAAATTTATGGGAGATATATATGTCTCGAAAACTGGTTCCTAAGAGGGTCAACTTGGAGGTTAGCTTGACGGCAGGGAGATAGATATAGTGCTCACGGAACTGTCGTGTTCATACCATTCGCCAATATCTCTTCGGTCTCTAATCCTTTAGTAAAATCTGCTAAGCAGATATAATCTGTAGTTAAGCTGAAGTCTTCCTGTTTTTATAATGTAAACTGTCTTTCACTGAGCCTTAGTAATTCAGTCATCATTGTATATCTTACTTCAGTCAATATACTGTAATAATCTAGGTAAAAACAAAACGTGAAGAAGAAGAAAAAGAAGAAGAAGATGAAGAAGAAGAAGAAGAAGAAGAAGAAGAAGAAAAATTTCTCTTCCTTGTAAAAAGCAAAAGAGCAAAAGTGAAATGAAAATCCCTTTTGATGTTCTTCAGAAGTTTGTTAGCTCTGGCTGGGTCTCTCTCGATCCTCAAAGAATCTGTCAACTTCAGATCTTAAACAATTGTAGCCGACTTTCGAGACAAATGACAAAATGGGAAACAAGTTTTTAATTTAAAAAGGATATTCTGTAATATACAAGTTACGAAAAGGTGAAGAAATAAAGCGGCAGTCCTTAGTCGAACAAGTGACTAAGGAAACTGATAAATTGATACGTTTTCCATTTTCTTCAGCGACAAGGGTCATAAGCCAAGAAGAGTTATGCATTATGTTTGTGAAGATGTAGAATTGTGAAATGGTTGTATATTTCATCTGATGTGAAAGGGCAGGACTCCCAATATCAAACGCCCACAAGTAACGAAGCTAAATAATTGACTCTCCTCGCCCACTGAGGACTTTCACCTTCTGAAGTGAACTTCAGCACTCTAGTCATAACTGGAAAATATCTGGTCACGGTCTGTGAAGAGGGAAAAGATCATTTCCTTTCAATGTCCTTCGAAATAGTGATGCCTTGGGTCGGTGCCAGGACCATTCAGTTTCTTCCTCTTACTTTCGCTTTTCTATTGTTTTTCCTCGATGAGTCATTAGCGAGAATTGTCTTCCATTCAACGCTAAGCATTCATTCAAAGCTATAAACCGTACTCCGGTAAAAATAAAAATAATAATGCTCTACATAGCATCAAAAGAAGAAGAAGAAGAAGAAGAAGAAGAAGAAGAAGAAGAAGAAGAAGAAGAAGAAGAAGAAGAAGAAGAAGAAGGAAAAGAAGAAGAAGAAAACCAGAGAGAAAGAATAAATGGAAAGAAAGAAATCCTTCAGAGGTGATGTTTTGTGAAGTTTCTTGGTTGTGAGTATATCAGAAGAACTTATTTCCCTCTTCATTCCTCTGAGACCATAACTGGTCCATAACTTCAGTGGTCAAACGCCTTTATCCTTTTGCTCCTCGTGCCTACTGTGCTATACATGTTTTTGAGGTTCTGTAAAAAGCACCTTAATTTCAAATGCAAAAGTGCTTTATCAAAGTAAGGTCATGATAAGGTCAGGGGCGTCATTTGGGGGGGGGGGCGGCTGGGGGCGTCAACTGCCCCCGTCAAGACTCAACTTGCCCCCCAAGACCCAAGTTGCCCCCCCCCCCCAGCCTCAACTTGGCCCCCTCACCCCCAACCCCCAAGAAGTAACAGCAGTTTTCTTTTTAAATGTGCAATCATAAATATATACAATTTCTCAGAAATATTATGTTTCTTGATCTTTGTCTGTCTACTAGCTACCAGTCATGATCAGATAAAACATATAGTATTGAAAGTATATAATTTTTGCTGAAATACCTTGCTCATGTGGCTTCAAAAACACAAAATAGCTCAAAATAAAAAAAAAAAACTCAGCTGATTAGGCTCGCTTCGCTGGCCAAACTGTCTTTGCCCACCCCCCCCAACAAAAATCTGAAATGACGCCCCTGGATTAGGTTCGTCCCCTACGCAGGAACACATAGCTAGTGGCAGGATGACCATAAAACATAAAAGATTCCCAAAGTGAATCAAATTTGTTTTAGGATGGGGGCCCAATTGTCGTTCAGACCTAAAGCAATTCTTGATTGAAAAGGTTGACATAAGGTCCAAAACACTGCAGGGACATTTCTGTTCTTGGCTACATCATTTATTTTCTGTTCAGAATAGAAAATATCGCCTATAAACCTTTTATTTAGTAAAGAAAATAGGTCTGATAGCATTTTTGGTAGAAATAAGGAGTTAATTAGATTAATTCCTTCGTGAAATTCAGACCAGTGTGAACACAAATTGAATGGATGGCGTAACGAGGAGTTAGTTTGAAATTTCAAAGGGCAGTCTCTGTAGAAATATGGACTACGACCTTAAATAGGGCTTTTGAAAAATGCCAGTTGCAAACTGATCATTTTTTCCAACTATTTCAGTATTCAAAAATACAGTTTTTACTACCTTCGATCTCCATAGAAAATATAAAGAAATCTTGGTAATATTGCAGTAAAATGCAACACGGCCAAATAGCAAGGAAATACACTTCTCTAGGTCATTTCGATGTGTTTCGCACAAATTTCACATTAAAATTCGTAGGAAATTGATATTTTCTTAGAAATACCTGGATTATTTTCTCCCATTTAACACAGTACTCTTGAGATCCTCACAGTATGCTGTCACCGAGATTATGAGTGTGTTTGTGTGTTTGTTTACAAATGTAGCTCCTCCCATGTCCATGTGCAACCTTAGCATATTGCGTTATCTGTTAATCACTGGTTAAGCAAACATTGGGATCGCAAAACTGTTATTAAGTGTCTCGATTGGTCTAGCCATACTAGTGTGGGCTGGTGTAGTTTTTGTTCCGAGGTCACTGAACAATGGTTGCGTCAGCAACCGCCAATCGGAGGTGACGGTGTGGTGGTTGAGACTGATGAGACCTTATTTGCTCGCCGCAAGTACAATCGTGGCAGACAATTACCAAGTGTGAGTTGTTGGTGGCATTGAACGTTTGTCAAAAAAGAAATTTATTATTCCCTTAACTGAAGACGGCCAAGATCGAAGCGCTGAAACATTATTGCCATTAATCAGACAATTTATTCGCCCGAATTCTATAGTTATTAGTGATGGTTGGGCAGCGTACCGTAACCTGGAAAATGAAGGATATGTCCGTAAGGTTATAAACCATAGAGAGGAATTCGTGCGTTCTACAGACAAATCCATTCATACGCAGAACATAGAAAGACTCTGGCGTGATTTAAAAGAGTGGTCTAAGCGCCCCGGTAATTGGAAGGAATATCTTGAACAGTACCTGTCAGGGTATTTATTTTTAGATCATTACAGTGGAGACCAATGCCACCATCAATTCTTTATTGAAGTGGGCAGGCTGTATAAACCACATGGTGAGCATGAACACCCTGTGGTTGAAAGTGAAGATTATTCGTCGTCTTCAGAGGAAAATACTGATGATCCCAAACCTGCTTATTAAGGTAAATATTATGATAGTTCCTTATTTTTTCGTCCTTTGGTCATGCATAAGTTAGGGGCTGTGACCTGGATAGTCGAGTGACGAGTTATGGTTAGGGGCTGTGACCTGGGTAGTCGAGTGACGAGTTATGGTTAGGGGCTGTGACCTGGATAGTCGAGTGACAAGTTAAGGTTAGGGGCTGTGACCTGGGTAGTCGAGTGACAAGTTAGGGTTAGGGCTGTGACCTGGATAGTCGAGTGACAAGTTAAGGTTAGGGGCTGTGACCTGGGTAGTCGAGTGACAAGTCAGGGTTAGGGGCTGTGACCTGGGTAGTCGAGTGACAAGTCAGGGTTAGGGTACTTTTGTGAGAGGTTAGGTTAGGTTGTGTGGGTTTCACTGATGAGGAAATGTTATTCTGATTGATTTTGATGTGTTAAGCACGAATTTCACCTTGAATTTCGTCGGAAATTGATGGTTTTTGGTCCACTTATGTACATGGAGTTAGCTCCAAAATCGTTAATTTCCGACGAAATTGAAGGTGAAATTCGTGCTAAACACATCAAAATCAGTCAGAAAAACATATTTCTTTGTCATTATGGCGTGTTGCCTCTTACTGCAATAATACCAGTTGAGGTGTAAAAACATTGTTATTACATGTGTTTTAAGATACAAATTAGTGACATGGGAACGAATAAAGAGCTGAAATAAATGCCTTTGGATTCAATGCAGTTGTAGAGATTATCTTAACTGCAGATTATTCCTTGAATATAATTTCTGTATTTCACTGCAATATTATTCCATTCGCCAAGATTTTTGTAATCTAGAGCACGAATCTTCTCTCCGTTCCAATATTTGAGTGCAAATCTATTTACAGTAACGTATTTTCATATATCTATGAGGCTCTTGAATGAAGTTTTGGACACTTACAAAGGAATTAACTTACCACCGAGCAGAAATGCAAGATTCTTATAAAACTTTATTATGAATCAAAGAATTTCACTATTGACACCAACAATCATAAGGACGAAATAACATATGTTTTAGATTCTTTGCCGCAGGAGTTTTTCCAATACAGATTAAGAAAAATCTGCCATTATGAGAAAGTGAGTGATATAACAAAGTCATGAGTAAAACTTCCCTATTGTTAATATTCCATCTGGAAGAGACTCGAGGAAACTTCATCTCAGTCTCCTCCGCTGTGCTGACTTCCAGTGTCTTCAAAATTTGCAAAAGTGCCCACTGGAATTCAGACAATCTCCAAAACAGCGGTTGGAATAAGACCGTGTTTGTGACGACAGTCTGCCAGTGGAAATGATAAAGCAGGACCATGTCAGCACATGAAAAGATTATAATGTGTCCAGAACATGTTTCGTTGTATTAGTCTTTGTTCCTTGAAGCTGATTATAGCCATTACTTAGGTATTAGGAAAATCAATGTGAAACGCCAAAGTTTTCTACTTTTAATGAGATAGTAGTATACAAAAATATCCACTCCACGTGGCGCTCATTTATTATCATTCTCTCTCTCTCTCTCTCTCTCTCTCTCTCTCTCTCTCTCTCTCTCTCTCTCTCTCTCTCTCTCTCTCTCTCTCTCTCTCTCTCTCCTCTTATGCCATATGTAAATCCTTGCAAAATGGCAAACACAGGAATTCTGCATAAGAACTCAAAGCTTTGGAACCGTTTGCTCTCCGCCTGAAAACAACTAACTTTGATCCTGAATTCTTGCGCGGAAAGCTTTTTCTGAATTGACGTCATCGCTTGTTCGAGCCAGTCGTGTTAGCAGAGCCAGAAATTAAAACTTTTTGCTTGCAAGAGCCTGCTTTTTCATTGCATTGTTGCTGTTGTAGTAAACATGCCGAGACTGCAAGGCTATTGTGGCATTTCTGTTGACTTGCTTCGAATTCTTCCTGTGATGCGCGATTCAGGAAAAGCTTGTTATAGAAGACCAGCTTCGCATTCAACGAGCAAGTTGTCGGAAATGATATTGCATATTAATTGAATCGTTGACCGATTCTTGTGATTTTGTCCTGCCACGATTGCAGTCATCAATGTGGGAAATCAAAAATGTTGGCTGGAAAGCGAAACCTTGATCAAAGTTTTCTTGAAACTCTCACTTCATCTGTTCATGTTTTCATAATTATATTCATGATAAATAAAATCATTAGATAGTTATAGTAAAATCTGTACCGAAATGCCTTATGGAATTTGGATCATATGTGTATATGTATATATATTTATATATATATATATATATATATATATATATATATATATATATATATATATATATATATATATATATATATATATTATTATATATATATATATATATATATATATATATATATATATATATATATATATATATATATATTATATATATATATATATATATATATATATATATATATATATATATATATTGTAAGGTTTGTAGGTTGTTTTGTTTTTAGAACAATCATTCTATGATCACTTCCTCGTGCACTCCTTACCCAGTGGTGTTTTTGTGTGTGGAGTGTCGACGTCTGATGTCTTCACTCTGGTAGCAACAGTCAGGTTTGGGATGGCAGCGAGTCTGCTTCAGAGCAGCAATAGTCGGGTTTAGAATGGCAGCAAGTTCTGTGCAGCAAAGCAGCAAGGAGGATTTTACAGCAGGTACTTTACCTGTTGGCTGTGGTAGCAGAAGGATGGTAGGATGGCTAAACCATAGTCATCTCTGGAGCAGATTAGTTCCAGTTCGACAACAGACACGATGTTGCCTCGATGATTCTTCTGTGATCATCTGTGTGATGGCTGTGTTCCAGTTTGCAGTTGGTGGCTGCTTCGAGGTTTTCACGGAGATCGTCGGATTGTATTCATCCTTTTCTAAAGCTGGGTCTGTCGCGTCATCTCTACGGAGATTGTTTTTTTTTTTTTTTTATTGTGTGATGTTGCCTGGAGTTATGCAGTTTTGGTGCTATGTTTTGGTGTTGCATGACTTTATTTTTGCTGCTGGTTTATTATTAAATAATTGTTTATGCAACCTGTTTACTATTGTTTATGCTGTTTATTATTGCATGATTGTTTATGCTGCCTGTTTGCTATGGTTATACTACCTGTTTATCATTTATGATGTGTATGATTGTTCATTATTTATGATATTGATTATGCTGCGTGTAAATTTTATTTTGATGTGGCTCAAGTATTCATTGATTAGTGTTAATATTTTGATTCAAGTTAAAGCAATATTTTCTGTTGTTCATTGTTGTTGATTTTACTGGTTTTTTGGTTGAGTAACTTAAACGGCTACATTTTGTTATATTTTAAATTTATTGAACTGACTGATTTATTGGTTAATTCATTATTGGTGATGATTTGATTATCTGCCAAACCTGAACTCTTTTGTAAAGATGTAAATTACTTCATGTAATAAATTAGCATTAAGGTAACTTTCGTGGTTTTGTTTGAGCGCCCTCCTCCGTGGTTTATTTATTTATTAATTCATTTATTTATTTATTTATTTATTTATTTACTTGCTGTCAATGCCATTGTCAGACATAGGCTACATCGGAAACAAACACCGTCTGCTTAAAGTCAGATGTGACGCACATATTGGCGTTAGCTTTCACACTGGGTGCAAGGTGTCCACTCCTAAAGCATCAAATTCTAGAAATCGTATAAAACTATGCAAAAGTAAAATAAACTATATGATTTTAAGATTATAGTAACCAGCCAACACAAACACCACCTCCCCATTCTTGAATCGTTAGCGATCAAGAAGCTTGTTCCCTCTTTGAACAATTATTATTCCTCGTCCACGCCCCTGTATATAGCCTAAACCACGCCCTACCTCATGTTGACTGTTTTTTCATACAGCTAAAAAGTTAAGTATACCTTAGTTTTACCAGACCACTGAGCTGATTAACAGCTCTCCTAGGGCTGGCCCAAAGGATTAGACTTATTTTACGTGGCTAAGAACCAATTGGTTACTTGGCAACGGGACCTACAGCAACTGAACTTCGAGGTATAAGGTCTGTTAGTTGAAATATTATAGTTTTCCTGTTTTTTAACAGCTTTATTTTATGTTTACCTTTTGCATTGATGTTTTACTTTATCAAAACTTATTTGCACATACTTATTAACGTTTTCTGCTGTATATGTATATTTTACATTGTATTTTTAGCCTTGAGGATGAGATAAGGGTCTCGAAGTGTAGGCCGTGATGAATTAAGGAAAACCATGCACCATGCTGTCTGCTTTAGTGCCTTCTCGTGTATTTTGCTGAGGAATAGCCTCGCTCTCACACCAATATATATATATATATATATATATATATATATATATATATATATATATATATATATATATATATATATATATATATACACACACACATAGATATATAATATATATATATATACACATAGATATATATATATACACACATAGATATATAATATATATATATATATATATATATATATATATATATATATATATATATATATGTAATTCTAATAGCCACAATGCCCTCTTAACTTCTCAAATTCTTCACGCTTTTTTGGATATGCTTGTAACTACAAAGCCGTAAGATCCAAACGCAAGAAATTGAAGAGACTGTGATGGCCAGTCGCGGGAAACGAACCCGCGTCACCATAATCACAAGGAGGTCACGTTGCCGACCTGACCTCCTTGTGATTATGGTGATGTGGGTTCGTTTCCCGCTACCAGCCATCACAGTCTCTTCTATTTCTTGCGTTTGGATCTTACGGCTTTGTAGTTACAAGCATATGCAAAAAAGCTCGAAGAATTCGAAAAGTTAAGAGGGCACTGTGGCTATTACAATTACATATGTCTGGTAAAAGTGACCAGTAGATTCCACATATTATATATATATATATATATATATATATATATATATATATATATATATATATATATATATATATACATATACATATATAAATATATATAATTCTTTGCATCTTGGTTTGCCAACTTTGCCTCTCATCTATATTATATATACTGCCATATACTTCACAAATTTAAACTATATTAAGTTCAACTGTAACGATTTCCTCTATTCATTTCCCACCATCTATAATTGGCTTGCTTTTGCAGGTGGGAAAGCACATGAAGTGCCTTCTTTCCTCGTATTTCTTGGTCCCTCTTCACTGCAATACTTATGTAGCTCTTTACATTCCTAATTTCACGTCCGCAATTGATCCCCGATTCACTTTTCCTACCGAGAGCAACCACATTCACTGAAAAGCAGCACCAACGTGCGTAGATGTGCCTCACAGTCGAAGTTCTCCGTTCCAGAGGTCCTTTATTCCTCACACCGCTGGACTGTGGGACAGCCTCCCAGACGATTTCATGCAATAGGAACTTCAAAGTTCAGACGAAGATGCAATGCGTTAGTATCCTGATACAATTCAACTTGTATTTTAATATTTTACTTACATTTTTTTTTATTTATTTGTTAATTTGTTTATTTGTCTGACTTTTAATAACTGATTTTTTTCTTTGTGCATTTCCAGTTACCTTCTGTTACTTCGTCCTAATGAACACCATATTTCTTTGGAAGCTTGAATTTCAAGTCAGTGGCCCCTGTGGGTTTGTCCCATATGAATATGATTCATCTTTTGAATAATAATAATAATAACAATAATAATAATAACAATAACAACAAGCATAGAGGACTGCGTCAACATCGAGAGCAGAGCACTGGGGCAATATCTGAAAACCAGTGAAGACTTGTGGCTAAGAAGTGCATGGGAAGGACTGATAAAAGTAGACGAAGACCCAGAAATATACAGAGACAGGAGAATGAAAAACAGAACAGAGGAATGGCACAACAAACCAATGCACGGACAGTACATGAGACACAAAAGAACTGGGCAGTGACGAAACATGGCAATGGCTACAGATAGTGCAGCAGATAATTGCATATTTCATAAGAATCGTTCAGATAGTGAAACAAGCATGAAATTTTGCACAAGTGCTCTTTAAAGTTCCCTCTATCAGAAAAGGGCGCTGGCCACGCAAAAAATTTAATATGGCGGCCAAATTCCAAGATGGCGGCCAGTATCGACAGATTTTGGCTAATTTTTCACTAGAATGGCATGTATTTGCTTCTAGCAATATGGTAAAGCTCTTCCATACTATTTCTTGTGAATATTATGTTTCTGTAGCTTCCCAGTACAGTTTACCTTTAAATATGGGGGCTATATGGCTGCCAAGAAAAGGTAGAAACAATAATTATAATGAGAAATAATGCCCGTTCAACAATTATCGTTTTAAGCATGGATCTTGGTTTCTGTGGTTTTAGATCCTAATGAGGCCATCTCTTTCGAATAACTCATCAATTTTGAAGGAAAATTAATAAATGTAAAAGAGTGTATGTCTGCACACAACCAGGGCACACTGGTGACATCACTGCTGTGTAACTCAGCATGGGGTTCAGTGCCAGCTAATCCAGCTTTACTAATCCTGTAGTCTTAGACTAGTAGTTGTAGTATAGTTTAGTTTAGTGTCCCAAATGCTTTCTAACAGCCCCAGACCAGCTATAGTTAGATAGCCGCACCTGAATAGACAGGATGTGCCAGCGCGGGAGAGCCGAACCAAGGGTATGGGGGCTGTACATGATGGTTCATGTACTTACCCGGATGGTATACAGATCACACGGGACTTAAATGGCACTGGATGAATGATCGGGCTAGGTGTAGGGAGACCGAACCTAGTTGAATCCCATACAGGAATGTGTGCTTTGTTTAAGGTGGTAAAAGGATAACCCCTCGGCCTTAATCAAAAGTGAAATCATGGCAGAATGTGATGCCAATCCAATATTGAGCAGTAGAAAAACAAACTGGAGTTTGTGTTGTCTTTGTCAGAAGGACAAAAGAGGTGAGCACTTGACATCACCTCCAAGTCATCATGTCCTAGACCATGATGGGTACACAATGCTGGCAAGGAACATTCCCATGTTCAGTGAAATTAATGAAATGCCACTGATAATGGATCCAGCAAGGCTGGATGAAGGTGATGGCATAGAGGCCACTCTCAGGAAAAATGCAGCAAAATACCATGTGAACTGTCGCTTGTTGTTTAACAACACTAAACTGGACTGTGCAAGAAAGCGACAATCCAATGACCAGACCAGCAACACTGAGACTAGTCGTGCAAAACTGCGCCGAACCAGTCATGACAATGAAGTTTGCATTTTCTGTGAGAAAGTGGCACCTGCATCTGATCTCAGACAGGCTAGTACTAAGGGCCTTGACTTGAAATTGCGTGAATGTGCAGAGATACTTAGTGATGGCAAGCTCCTTGCTAAGTTGACTGGTGGGGATGTCATTGCACAGGAGTTTAAGTATCACCATGCCTGTCTTTGTGCCCTCTACAACAGAAAAAGGTCCTACCTGAGGAGTCTTGAGAAAGACCAAGGTAGCACTGAGTCAGAATCAGATGTGTATCCACTAGTTCTGTCAGAACTGATGACATACATTGTTGAAAACAACCTTTGTTCAGATGATCCAGTCACATTTCGGCTGGCAGATATTTGCCACCTCTACCAACAACGTCTGGAACAATTAGGTGTAGAGTCACCAAGTGTAAATTCCACGAGACTCAAAGACAAACTTCTGGCAGAAATTCCAGAACTTGAGGCTCATAAATCTGGCAGAGATGTATTACTTGCATTTCAAAAGGATGTGGGAAAAGCACTTGCTCAATCATCTGATCTTTCAGAGGCAGTTATCATTGCTAAAGCAGCAAATATTCTCAGAAAGTCTATACTTGATCATCAGTCACGGTTTGATGGCACATTTTCTGAGGCTTGTGTACGAAATTCTGTGCCTCCTCTCCTGCTCCAGTTTGTAGGGATGGTTGAGCATGGGGCTGACATCAAGTCACAGTTACGATTTGGAGCATCAAAGTCAGACCAGGCCATTGCACAGCTCATGCAGTTCAACTGCTACTCCCGATACAAAGAGGGAGCAACAACTCATAGACACTCCAAAGACAGAGAAACACCATTCCCAGTCTACATGGGACTCTCAGTCTATGCCAAAACCAGGAAGAGAAACCTGGTTGAAATGCTACATCAGTATGGCCTCAGTATCTCTTATGACAGAGTACTGGAGGTCTCTGCACAGTTAGGAGATGCCACAGTTAGCAAATATGTGGAGGAGGGTGTGGTCTGTCCCCCAGTACTGCAAAAAGGGTTGTTCACCACTGCAGTGATGGACAACATCGACCACAACCCATCTGCAACTACTGCCACTACCTCCTTCCATGGAACTAGCATCTCCATATTTCAGCACCCCACCAAGGAGAACACTGGACAGGAAAGACAGCAACTAAAGTTTGCACCTGAGAAAGTGAGGTCGGTGCCTGAATTGCCGGACACATTCACAAACATCTCACTAGCTTCCTTTCAAACAAAGAACCCTGTGCCACCAAACACTGCAATACCAAAGCCACCCACAGATATCTTGGGGCCACAGCTTGCACTGGAGTATCAGTGGCTAGACAAGGTCATAGTCACCCAGGAAATAGATGATGCAGTGAATCTGACGTGGTCAGCTCATCACGCTTCAATGAAGAGAAGCCCAACAAGACAGAGTTGTTCCAGTTCCTGGCAGACAAAGTTGCCCAGATGTCTGCCACAAATGTTGTCATTGCCACGAAAGGGTCTGCTGTCCTCAGCACTCATGAGGCTAGTCTTCAGGGACTGGAAAAGTGCTCTCATGAGGAAGCTGACACCCGCATCTTTCTCCATGCCAAATATGCCACAGAACATGGAGCCAAGACCATCACGGTTAAAGCAAATGACACAGATGTTCTTGTCGTTGCAGTCAGTGCTTTCTCCACTCTCCACAATCTAGGGCTAGAGAAGCTATGGGTGGCATTTGGCCAAGGCCAGAGCCTGCGCTGGATTGCTGTGCATGACCTGTGCAACTCTCTGGGCCAGGAGAAGGTGAATGGCATGCTCTTCTTCCATGCGTTCACAGGCTGTGATACAGTGTCAGCCTTCCGGAGCAAGGGCAAGAAGACCGCCTGGCAGACATGGAACATCTTTCCAGAGGCCTCCACTGTGTTCTCCAAACTGAGTCACTACCCTCTCAGAGTGGAAGAGAGTGACCTGAAGGTCCTGGAGAGATTTGTCATACTTATGTATGAAAGATCCAGCACTGCTGGCACTGTGGATGAGGCTAGACTTGATATGTTTGCCAGAAAACAAAGGGCATATGAGGCCATTCCACCAACCAGGGGAGCTCTCCTCCAACACACCAAGCGTGCTGCGTACCAGGCTGGTTGTGTGTGGGGGCAGGCCACCCAGTGTCAGCCACAGCCAGAGAACCCTGCTGAGTGGGGATGGCAAAAGTCTGGTGAAGCATGGCAAGTCCTCTGGACAACCAACTCGCCCTTGGCCAAGAGTTGCCAACAGCTTACCAAATGTGGATGCAAAGCAGGCTGTCGGGAAAGGTGCAAGTGCTACAAGCTGGGTCTTCCCTGCACAGCTCTGTGCACTTGCAAATGTGAAGTCTAGATAAATATTGCCCTCTCTTCAGTAGATAATCTAGCTTGAGCATCCAACGTGTCATGCTATGCCTACCTTCTTATCCTCGAATTTTTCAAAGGTGTAGGTTGAGAGACCTATACATAGATTGGTTGCGTTTAGTCCGTATTTCTCTTCTTTTCTTTTTATGGTTACAGTCTTAGACACAATGTTGTATGTGACCATACCATTACTATTTCAGTTGAAAATAGCATATTAGTTAAACTGTCTGATCACATGAATATACCATTAAATAAAAACAGTTGGTCTCTATGTCTGCTAGCGCTGTGGATAGAAAAAAAAACTTTTATGGCAACCATTTTGTACGCCATCTTGGTTACAATTCATTTAGTAAGGGTTTTCAATAAAATGTGTGGTATGGAACATTTTTATAACCTAAAAGTCGAGGTTTAAACAAAAAAAACTGGCATATTCCATCCAATAGATGCTCCCAAACCAGTGAATCTCAACATAGATGGCGGCCATTTTGAAAAATAGCCGCCATCTTGGATTTTCAGGTGGCCAGCGCCCTTTTCTAAGAGAGCGTAGTCTTAGGAATGTTTGTGCCAAATTTCATGCTTGTTTCACTATCTGAACGATTTTTACAGCAATCTGCTGCACTAAGAGGGGAGAACTCAAGAAGGAAACAGAAGGAATGCTAACAGCGGCACAAGATCAGGCCCTAAGAACCAGATATGCCCAAAGAACAATAGATGGAAACAACATCTCACCCATATGCAGGAAGTGCAATGTGAAAGACGAGACCATAAACCACAAAGCAAGCGAATGTCCGGCGCTTGCACAGAACCAGTACAAAAAGAGGCATGATTCAGTAGCAAAAGCTCTCCACTGGAGCCTGTGCAAGAAACGCCAGCTAGCTTGCAGTAATAAGTTGTACGAATACCAACCTGAGAGAGTGATAGAAAACGATCAGGCAAAGATCCTCTGGGACTATGGTATCAGAACAGATAGGGTGATACATGCCATTTGACCAGACGTGACGTTGATTGACAAAATCAAGAAGAAAGCATCACTCATTGATGTGACAATACCATGGGACACCAGAGTAGGTGAGAAAGAAAGAGACTGAAAATAGAAATATGGGAAATGCCAGTGGAAAATGTACCTATAATCACAGGAACACTAGGCACGATCCCAAGATCCCTGAAAAGGAATCTAGAAAAACTAGATTTCGAAGTAGCTCCAGGACTCATGCAGAAGAGTGTGCTACTAGAAACAGCACACACAGTGAGAAAAGTGATGGACTCCTAAGGAGACAGGATGCAACTAGGAACCCCACACTATAAAAACCACCCAGTCGAATAGGATGACTGTGATAGAACAAATAATAATAATAATAATAATAATAATACTTAGATTCAAAACGATTAAATGTTTCAACTTTCATACGCTGAATAAAAAGAATTATAGCCATGATCATTGTAGACGGTACCAAACGTTGATTGTCAACAGTATTTCATTTTATTATTGTCAATATTTATCTTTCTGACGGTTCTCATAAACTTATTCCAACTTCACTCCTAAACTTGAAATCACAGCTCGCTCTATGAACTTTGTCCAAACTTCATGCAAAGGACTTCCCAGCCTCTGGTCTTTAACAAGAAGGAACATGTAAAAGATGATATTCTCTCATCATTATTCAAGTTGAAAGCTTATCAAGCACTCCCTGACAATTGGCCTGTGACGACACTGCTCAGAACCATTAATTTAAGAGAGGAAGATGTTTCACGGAAATGACTCTTTCAAAGTCATTCCCGTGAAACATCTTTCTCTCTTAAATTAATGGTTCTGAGCATCGTCGTCACAGGGCAATTGTCAGTGATTGCTTGATAAGCTTTCAACTTCTTTCAAAGACTTTGCATTTTAGTCAAAAAAACGCTTTCTTTAGTATCAAGGCTGACAGGTTTTGGAAAAATGGAATATTAACTTGTCCGTTTCATGATCTTCTTGTGTTTCCTAGATCATTTCCCTGTATATGGAAAAGCCTTTCCTTTATGTCACTGTCTTCCTCAGTGACTTTCTTAATGTTCTTAATTTTATTCACATCAAGAATCCTTGTGAACCTGACCGTTTGCGATAGGAGCTCGGTCGGCGCCACCAAACTTTTCACCGCATGCGTCTGCCAACAGCCTCTTGTGCCCTGGAGATTATCAGCTCCAGAAGAAGCTTCTTCTTATTTTGATCGAACATAAAAGTGATACCCCTAAAGCGATACTATTTCTTTAGAATTCATCACGTGATTTTCAGATCCTCGTCAAGTTAGCGGCACCTCTTGAACTCCTCCAATTAGGTTGTATGTCAATACACTGTTAAAAAAAAAAAAAAAGCTTTCATATGCCTTCCCTGATTTACTAAGTAACATTTTGTCTCTAGTTCTTACCGTTGCTCTGGTCACCTTTGCTCTTGAACAGTGCAACAATGATTCCTCTAATCTGTTCCTCTGGAATCTTCCTTCATTTAGATATGTGACAGAGAGAGGGAGAGAGAGAGAAACGCATCGTAGGGCGGGAAGAGCGGCGTATGAAAGTGTAACTTATCTCGGTGTTGACGGGACTTAGTTTTTCACAAGTCTCTCTCACTTAGTTTTTCACAAATCCAAGTTTGGACTTAGCTTATTCATTTTCGAATCCAGTCGACTCCTGTCGAAGCAGCTGTAGTCTGAAGGTGGAGCCTTATACTCCAGAGGGATGATAAAGAAAAGGCCAAAGTTGCTAGTCTTAGTCTCCATGAGGACTTAGACTGTCATCTAAGTGGAACAAGCACGTTCCTTAGAAGAATCAACCCACAACGCTCTCGGTCCTTGCCACCTTAGTTTCTGCACCTGTAACACATGTATTACACACCCTGGCCAGCCCAGTGGCGTTCCTGAGGGTGTGGGGGTTGGCTGTTTGAAATCGCCCCCTGGGCCCCAAAGTGAGGGGCGGGCCCCAAAATGCTAAATTTAACCATTGCTGCTATGACAGGACAAGCTAAATCCAGTGGCCCCAAAATGGTCAAAAACCCCATTTATATTTGGACCCGAAAGTTTGGGGCCACTAAAGGGCCCCAATTTCCAATTTTGTGAACAAAAATGTTATGTTAAAGGAATAGGGCTCTCCGGGGGTCCCCTCTCAATCGTAGAGCCCATTATAGACCTTCTCATACGGATCGGAGGAGGGTGGGTAACGTTGATTGGGGTAAGGGCAGGGCCGATCTAAGGCAATTGATTACTGCTTATAGGGGTCCTAATTATCCTCTGAGGGCCCCCATAATGGCCCCGTTTGCCCAGATAATACACATTCAAATGATTCAATGAATCTGTTCTTCCTCCCATCACTCTGTCCTTGTCCTACCCCCTTTCAATATGTTCTACCTTCCCTTCATTCTCTTCTACCTTCCCCCCTGTTCTACCTCCCTTCGCTGTTTTAACTTCCTTTCACTCTGTTCTGCCTCCCTTCGCTGTTTTAACTTCCTTTCACTCTGTTCTGCCTCCCTTCACTCTGTTCTTCCTCCCATCACTCTGTTCTTCCTCCCTTCACTCTGTTCTTCCTCCCATCACTCTGTTCTTCCTCCCATCACTCTGTTCTTCCTCCCTTCACTCTGTTCTTCCTCCCTTCACTCTGTTCTTCCTCCCTTCACTCTGTTCTTCCTCCCTTCACTGTTCTTCCTCCCATCACTCTGTTCTTCCTCCCATCACTCTGTTCTTCCTCCCTTCACTCTGTTCTTCCTCCCATCACTCTGTTCTTCCTCCCTTCACTCTGTTCTTCCTCCCATCACTCTGTTCTTCCTCCCTTCACTCTGTTCTTCCTCCCATCACTCTGTTCTTCCTCCCTTCACTCTGTTCTTCCTCCCATCACTCTGTTCTTCCTCCCTTCACTCTGTTCTTCCTCCCTTCACTCTGTTCTTCCTCCCATCACTCTGTTCTTCCTCCCATCACTCTGTTCTTCCTCCCTTCACTCTGTTCTTCCTCCCATCACTCTGTTCTTCCTCCCTTCACTCTGTTCTTCCTCCCATCACTCTGTTCTTCCTCCCTTCACTCTGTTCTTCCTCCCATCACTCTGTTCTTCCTCCCTTCACTCTGTTCTTCCTCCCATCACTCTGTTCTTCCTCCCATCACTCTGTTCTTCCTCCCTTCACTCTGTTCTTCCTCCCATCACTCTGTTCTTCCTCCCTTCACTCTGTTCTTCCTCCCATCACTCTGTTCTTCCTCCCTTCACTCTGTTCTTCCTCCCTTCACTCTGTTCTTCCTCCCATCACTCTGTTCTTCCTCCCATCACTCTGTTCTTCTTCCTCCCTTCACTCTGTTCTTTCTCCCATCACTCTGTTCTTCCTCCCTTCACTCTGTTCTTCCTCCCATCACTCTGTTCTTCCTCCCATCACTCTGTTCTTCCTCCCATCACTCTGTTCTTCCTCCCTTCACTCTGTTCTTCCTCCCATCATTCTGTTCTTCCTCCCTTCACTCTGTTCTTCCTCCCATCACTGTTCTTCCTCCCTTCACTCTGTTCTTCCTCCCTTCACTCTGTTCTTCCTCCCATCACTCTGTTCTTCCGCCCATCACTGTGTTCTTCCTCCCATCACTCTGTTCTTCCTCCCATCACTCTGTTCTTCCTCCCTTCACACTGTTCTTCCTCCCTTCACTCTGTTCTTCCTCCCATCACTCTGTTCTTCCTCCCTTCACTCTGTTCTTCCTCCCATCACTCTGTTCTTCCTCCCTTCACTCTGTTCTTCCTCCCATCACTCTGTTCTTCCTCCCATCACTGTGTTCTACCTCCCTTTGAAACCTTTCACTATGTTCGTCCTTCCCTTCACTCTATTCTATCTCCATTCACTCTGTTCTACCTCCATCTACTCTGTTCTACCTTCCTTCACTCTGTTCTACCTCCATCTACTCTGTTCTACCTTCCTTCACTCTGTTCTACCTCCCATCACTCACCTCCCTTTCACTATGTTGTACCTTCCCTTCATTCTGTTCTACCTTCCCTTCGCTGTTTTAACTTCTTGTCACTCTGTTCTACCGCCCCAAACTTTGTTCTACCTCCATTCACTCTGTTCTAACTCCCTTCACTCTGATCTACCTCCCTTCACATAATGGAGTCCCTTCCAGCAATATTCATTCATTTAACTGCCTCCACATCATATCACCATCAGAGTACATTACTGTTATCCTCACTTTTACCATTTATCATTATGTTTAACTGAATTAAGTGGATCTTCAATTATTCAATGTACACCTGGTTTTAAGAAATAAAATTTCTGAAATTTGCATTTGCACGTGCCTTTAAAATGATCCTACAATTGCTCATATTCTAAAAATTTTCCCTGAGGGCTTACAGAGCAACAACCCCCCCCCCCCACAAACCCCCCAGCTGCTTTGGCTCGCTTCGCTCGCCTCCCACCCCATAAGAGGGGCCCCAAATGGGACTGCGCCCCCCGGGCCCCGAAATGTCTAGCGTTGGCTGTTATTAATACACCCGCAGTAACTATGAACAGTCTATACTGAATTAATAGCCCCGTTCCTTGACTTTTTACATCTCTCATAGACTCATTCTGCTTTTTTTTCTCACTTCCCTCTTTTCAAAGTCACCTTCCCTTCGCTACGATAAAAGCAGCATTTGCTGACCCCTCTTTTTCTTCAACTTGTTTTCTGTTCTAACTTATGATTCGCTGGGCAGTTATGCATAAGCCACTCCTCTTCTGAGTTTTACCACCTTGAATTTGCTTTTCCATATTCTCTTGTCTAAGATGTGCTACCAGCTGCTTTCCTTGGCGTTTTCTTTGTCTCCGAGAAGCTAACGACTATTTTTTGCGAGGAAACCCCGCGTTTCCAACAAAGTAATATGTGAGTGTACTCTTTTACCCATACCCATAATCTTCCTTGCGTCACAAGAACTACCCACTCATAGCTCAGTATCTTTCAGCTACGCAATTTATTACAAGTAAATTATTATATAGAGCTAGAAATCGCAAAAATGAAAAGTAAAAATATTTTTAAAAATCCACGAGTGTAGATTCACTTGCCGCGCTCCCACGACCCCGGAATAAAATTTAGCTTCAGTTTAGATACAAAACGAAATCACAGAGAAAGATGTGGTCCTTGCACTCCAGAAATGATGAAAATCCTAAAATATGACCCAAAGCATTTTCAATTCTTTACGGTGAGGAGAAGTAAGAAGAAGGATATTTTCTTCAACATCTTTTATTTTCAACACGAAACACTTTTCTTTGTGCTCTGTCGAGACGTAAGTGTTTTGAGAGTCCCGAGAAAAGGGTCTCTCTCTCTCTCTCTGTGCTGCTCTGCCCTTCGGGGACGACCGTCTTTGACACCAGAACTTCTTTTTAAAGTGGGTGAGTTAGGTGGAATTGCGCGTTGATTGCCTTATTTTCAAGATGAACGAGGACTTTTAGGAATGTGCGCGGTTCTTATCATTTGTGTGTGTTATTAAGCTGTATTTTCAGTCGCTTTCTCACATGATTGTTTATGAGTCTTTAGAAGAGCAGCAGTAAATGAACTCCGTGAAATCGTTTAATCTTGAAGTCAACAAAGAAAATCTGTAAATTTGACGAGACAGGAGAATTAAGCATAAACTATCTTAGACAACATTCTATAGATGTTTATCAATGAACCCTTGTAGTTCAGTGCACATTTTGTAAATTAGACGAGACAGGAGAATTTCAGTAAGCATAAACTATCTTAGACAACATTCTATAGATACTTATTAGTGAATCCATGTAGTTCAGTGCACATTTATGCACAAAAATTCTCACCTGTCCATACAAAGGTCTGCTGCTCACAATGGGGGAACCGACAGTGAAGTTTATTTCCTCAAAAGTCTGAGCTCCCACCGTGAGATGCTGGAGGAATGTGAGAGGATATCCTGCTTCGTGAGCATCGCAACAGGATCTTCGCCGGGATGAAGGAACGAGAACAGAGCAAATAAATAAGTCTTTGGTGAAAAGGAAAATAGACAGGGGAAGGATGGAACGTCCATACAGAGGTTTTCATTTGTCGTTGGTAGACCCGTTCTTGTTTCTTCCCATTCTCCTTTCTACTTGAGGATATGTGGGAGGAGCAAATCATAGTTCAGTACGACTGCTAATCGAATTTCAACGGTTTTGGACCTTATCTTTTAGCTGCGGTAACATATTATTCCTGTTCAGAAGATGACACTTATTCATATGGAACAAACCTACCCTTACCTAAATAAAATTGTGGATAAACCACACTTGACATTACTCTTACTAATATTTCACTTTCTAAACTATTCCGTACCATGGTTAGCTAGCTAACTGCCCTCACCCTTCTTTCACCCATCGTACCTATCAGCTAAAAAAAAAAAAACCTACCAAAGGGGCCATTGACTTGAAATTCAAGCTTCCAAAGAATATTAAGGTGCTCATTAGGAATTTAAAGAAGGTAAAGGAAAATACAGAAAGAAGAGATATCACTTATTGAAAAGAAAAAATAAATTAATAAATAGATAAACTGTATTAAAATGCAAGCATAATACATTATGGTAGTAATGCACCGCATCTTCTCTTGAACTTTTCAAGTTCCAATCGCACGACATCCTCAAAGAAACTGTTCCACAGTCCAACAGTTTGAGGAATAAAGGTCCTCTGGAGCATTCTGATAGGTTGGCATTTCAGTCAACCCTCACAGAAAACCGAGCGGGAACAAAAAACATCAGATACTTAAGGAAAACATATTTCTAACGGAAGCGTCACCTGACACTGAATCTGTACCTGACAGAATTCTTGACTTGAGAGCTGCAGATAATGATTTACTTGTAAGTGTTAATGGATACATTTATTAATCCTCATTTTCAGAGATACTGATATAGAAAACTGACTTCATTCTTTTCAATGTGGAGTTGACTAAAATAACTCAGTACATTCTAAGGGCCTCGCACAGCCTGTTAACCTGACATCTTCCCCACCATTTTGACATCAAATTTGATATCAAAATGCCAGTACTGGTGGCAAAACTGGAGCTTTGTCGTGCTTATGACGATCTTACAAACACCCAACTTCAATTTTGCCACAAATATTGTCATTTTGATGTCAAATCTGTGGGCAAAATGACAAAGTATGTCAGAAAATAAGCTAATGCGACACCCCATCTGATGTAGAAATGCTCTGTATAAAATACCTCAAATTCCTTGATTATTTTTCAGAGTAATTACAATTTTTAAAGCTGAAATTGGTCATTTATACTTAGTATTTTCATCATTAGATTTCGTTCCTTCAAATACCATTGTCTGGCTAACCTTTTCCTTGGAAATCTGACGATGCAACATGTTGAACTGTAACTGTGTAAAACACCAAGCTCCACGATTAGAGGGTCGTTTTTTGACCAGAAATCACTGAACGATTTCAGTTTGACAGAACTCGTAAAATGGGCAGTGTTGCTGCAATGACACAGTTTACTGTATTTTCACAGAATTTTTTGCTGATGAGCTTCAATTGTTCACAACCACATTTGTGCAGCACTCGCATCTTATGCTAAATATTCACTTTATATTTCCAATTAGAAATTTAGCTGCAATTTAAAGGATCTTAGTTGATTAGCCTATTAATATTACATGCACCAAAATATTTAGTTATACAGAACTAAATTTCTATTCATTAATTCAATTAATTAATTAAAAAATTAATTCAACTCGTTAATTCAAAATTTTTTAAGCCTTGTACTTAATTTGGTGGTATTCTTGGTTTACTTGATACTTTCATCTACAAGATTTTCTTTCCAAAATATGGAAAGTCTATTTGTATTCTCAGATGTCTTTCTGAACAAGAGAATTATACGAATTTCACAAATAAACCAAACGAAAGCTAATTTACTTTACCTCATTTCAAACTACAAGTCATCCTTCAGTCTTTTGTTACAACCAAAGCAATTAATCACACCAAGACACATACATTTCCCCCAAAAGCAGACAAGTGACCCAAACGCATTTGGTGGAACAAACGCGCCTTGAGGCACCTCCGCCCTTCTCCAAAAAACCTCTTCGTCTTAGAGGACCGGACACCATTCAGTGTGACTGAGTTAGGTAAATGGTTCGAGACGTGCAAAGTTATTGTCCCCCTGCCCCGTTTTTCCTCCCCCAGCAGGACAGAAGGTCAGACTAACGTCACCTTCACCCTACATGTTGACCACCAGGTTCTGTGCGATACATCTTGCAAAAATCCACCCCATTGTCAGGTAATTAGGGAGGAATGTCCAGGACTTGATTAGAACATTCCTTCGGGTGTTGAGAAGTTAGAATGTCTTTTCAAATCTTTGAGCTTCCAGTTTTTACGAAGTTATGAAGGGCAGTTTTGTACTGATAACCTGAACAGGACTGCAGGACTAAAAAGTTAGAGTGTCTTTTCAAATCTTTGAGCTTCCAGTTTTTACGAAGTTATGAAAGGCAGTTTTGTACTGATAACCTGAACAGGACTGCAGGACTAAGCATAGTTCCATATTGCGTTTAACATTGCTCACCAAATTCAGCCCTATAAAGATTCCTGCTTTTGCACCTCATAACAGGGCCACGTGACTAAATATTACCTACAAATGAAAAATGCCGCTCAATATTGAGCATGAAAAGTACACTATGTTGCTCACTAGAAAAGGCCTACATGTTAAAATTACTGTATTACATGCTCACGAGAACAGAGCTACAAGACACCAAACTGAAACTTTGTATTGATCTACCCTTACAGGACCACGGAATAATGGTCATTGCCTTGTGAAACGAGTACTGTTTAGGAAAAACTTCATGGAGGGTTATTGCTTTTAATTTAGACACCGTACTTCATCCAAACTAATACATTTTCTGGGCAACGAGCTCCCAAACTGGTACACTTTCTACGCAAAATATCCCAAGCAGACACACTTTATACTCCGAAGTGACTCAAGTTTTAGGCAAAAAACTCTCAAGAACGAACGCAGTGGGCAAAAAGGAGAAAAAGGCACCTCCAACTAACATACTTTCTGGGCAAAAACCTTTCTCAAACAAACCACTTTCTAAGGAAAAAAAATCCATTGAACTGAAGCACCTTTTATGCATAAATCCCTTCCCAAGAGACCTACCCTTCGGAGGTAAAACCTCTCCCATGCTTACGTACTTTCCATGCAAAGAACTCTTGAACAGATACACTTTTTATGCAAAAATTTCTGAGCATAAAACTCGCGATATTTGACGTGTGCAGCCACTAATTTATCAATCCTAAGAATTACTCCCACTCTAACAGACATTCCAAGCAAATAAAACTGCTAAGCAAGGAGACTTCTTAGCAGAAGAGACGCAAACTAACAGATTTTCTTTTCAAAGAACACGTAGGTAACTGAGTTTACTGCCAAAAATATATCTAATAGACTTTCTAGCAAAAGAAATCTCAGACTAACATAATTTCTAGCCGAAAAATTCAGAAACTCACGGAACTTGTAGCCATAAAAAAAAGCCGCAAACAAACAGACTTCTAAACAAAATAACTACCTCAAAAATACAAACAAGACTTGTATGGCAAAAAACAGTTCCCATCAAGTGTAGAAAATGAGAGACTAGTCGTAAAATTCACAGCTAGCAGACTTTGTAAGAAATGATATGGCAAACTAACAGACACTGTAGTTGACAACTCACAAATTTAGACATTTGAAAGCCAAAGTATGTTCTAACAGGCCGCTTAAAGGAAAAACAACTACAAACTGACATACTACATGAAGGTAGAAGCAGAAAATACATTTCCTAAGTAAAGTATATATATATATATATATATATATATATATATATATATATATATATATATATATATATATATATATGCTTAAAAAATCACAGTAGATGCACGTGACTTCAGTGTATAAGCGTATCCCACAGGAAAAAGACAGGCAGAAGTTCAGTACCAAGCGCTTTCACGTTTATTAACGCATCGTCGGGGCATGAACGATGCGTTGATAAATGGGAAAGCGCTTGGTACTGAACTTCTGCCTGTCATTTTCCTGTGGGATTCGCTATATATATATATATATATATATATATATATATATATATATATATATATATATATATATATATATATATATATATATATATATATATATATATATATATATATATATATATATTATATATATATATATTGTTATGTGTGGGCTTTGGCTGATGAGTTTATTAATTAATTACTGTAATTTATGTAGTCCTGTTTCGCCAATGACACACGTAACCTGTCAATTAAAGCTAAAGTTAACCTCACAGACAGACAATTACTTAATTGAATTAGGTCACCAGCCAGGGACTACGCATGGGATAATGGATTACTCTGCAACAAATGGATTACATCAAACCCCTTTACTTCCCACTTAGTCCCAACAAAGAAAGAATGTGCGAGGAAATTACATGGATCTTTGCCAGTGTCGGACACAGTCAATTTTCCCTGCTCCCGTAAGAAAATATAATGCAACGAATGTCTGTACTAATAGATACCACATGCAGTTTTAGTACTGGAAGGCTATTTCTCTGCCAAACAATGGGATCAAGATGCAAGGCTGCCTGAAATTTACTTACACTTTCCCTAATTCCTACTTACTACATGGGAATAGCTTATGCAATTTGACTAGGCAATATGAATTATTCATATACTAGACTTCATAAAAAAAATATGATTATACTAGGTTCTTGTAGATGGTGGCAAAGTGGTGAAACAATGGGAAAAGATGAAGTACAGTGGAAGAATACTAGTAAATCGACGAAAAAACTGTCGAATTTCAGACTTACCATTACATAAGTTGCTCGCGCACTGCAATTGCCGATCAGGGTTCTCTGTTAACACATCTCAACGATTCACTGAGTAAAACAATACAAAGACAGGAGGAGGAACAAAGGACAAAGTTTTGCTTGAGCACGACGTGTGCTCTTTGTCTGAAGGCTAGTCTCTCTCTACTGGCTTTCGTGGGTCAGGTCAGGGCAAAGCTGTTTGTCTATACGTTCGTAAGTAGCCCCGGGCATTCTGAAAAATTGGCAGAGACATCGCCGAATGCATAGGACAGAGCAAAAGGAAGCTTAACACCACCTTCACTAGAGGCGACTTGGTAAAACCCTCCCTGTGGGTTAGGCCCCATAATGCTAACCTATCAGCTACTAAAAGTGGTTATTTTTTTCCAAAAACACAGCCTACTGAATTCCCTTAGCATCGACAGAGACGTCTTTCTGTATTTGTCCAGATGATATTTTTACTAAATAATGCAGAGAGGGCGAACGGCAGAATATTTATAAAAGCTCCCCCCTTTAGAAGGCCTTCACTCCCTTTCTGGCATGAAGGTCTGTACTAAGTAAGCTGTTCGCCTCTATGTTTTTTACTCTTTTCCCGTGAGCAGATTTGTCCCATGCAGTCTAACTAGCTGCAGATCTACCTAACTCTAGATAGGATATGAACTTTGATCACTTACTTACAGAAACCTAACTGTACTTAAAGGTGCTTACAATTATTACGTACTACCTCCTATAATCATGATGTTTTAGATCTAGCCAAATGGTACATTCTATGGTATCTCCTATTGAAACCTATCCTAACACGACCCTAGCACCAATGTAAGGGACAATGAACTAGCTAAATTACAAGGTTTTCTGCAATACAATTGATAATTACTGGTTAATACATGAGGTTTGCCTCATATGATAAATGCTTGTCTCACTGAGGTCTTAGACCATGCGTGTCATAAGCGTAGTGGCTCTTTTCACAATAGTTTAGTTTGTCTGATTTTAGTTACACTGTACTCACATGATTACTGTGGCTCGATGGAAAGTAGAAGGGACACAGTTACTACTCCGATGCACACAATCAGGTCTAGGCTATTGTATGAGAAAGCGATCACGCTGGCTACCCCCTCTGGGCAAGGGGCCAGGATCACTCTAAGAGGGTAAGGCACTGTGCCGAGAGGGCACTAGTGCTAGGATGAGCTCATGGCTCTGCGACTACTGGGCTCTCTTCCGCCCCTTCTTCTTCTTTGCGTTCCTCCAAAGCCTATCTTTGTCAGACCTAGGAGGTAATGAGGGCACTGACTCTGGGAAAAGGCCAGAAGGGTTAGCGGGCACGAAGTCAGGGGTAACTTCAGAAGCTACAGGAGGGCTCCCTACTCCGACTGCTACGACAACCGGAGTGAGAGTGATCTCAACCTCTGCATCCAAGGAGGCCAGTTCCTGGTCTCCCAGAGAAGGTGTAACAGTTTGGTTCACCAGGGGTTCATCCTCTGGGGATGGATTTGGTGAAGAAGTGTTGGGTGCCAGAGGCTCTCTAGTTGCTGTGATTAGTGTTGTGAGGAATCCTGAATCTCCCAGAGGAGGATCTACCTCATGATCTGGGCCAGGCACCGGGTCCTTCTCAATTGATGGCTTAACGTCCGAGCCGGACGGAGCGTGGCACTGCTCAGTGCTCACAAGGGGTCTGGAGGTGCAATACCTCGTGGATGGCTTGAATTTGGCTGCAGTAGAGATTCATGCCCCAGCTGGAGATCAGAGCCTCTCAGAGAGTCTTGCTTGGGGGCGTCCGCTGGGCGTTGCTTACTTGGGCAGCCCTCCCAATTTGTGGAGTGGCCTGTCCGCTGGCACATCCTACAGTGGTACTGTTCCTGCTGAACATCTCTTCAGGGAGAGGGAGGACCTCTTTGTTGGCCGTCCCTTCATGAATGGAGAGGACTAGGCCGAGAATGGTTTAGTGTGTGCCCCTTCCACTGACCACTTCGTTGGTCGGAAGGTGGGTTTTTGTCTTGATGAACTCCTACAGTCTAAGCCTCCGTGGAGGAGGTAGTGTGGCAGCGAAGTGGTGTTGGGGAAGTGCTTCCCCAGAGGAGGTCCCGACCCAACAGGAAATCCACTCCGGGCCGAAGTCCACCCACCACACCAAGGCGGTGGGGTAGTGTGCCCCAAGGTGTCGTGACCTGGAGCTTGACTGTGGGAATGGTAATGGTGTGGCCCTCTATCCACTTCATCTCCCACCGGGTTTTCTCATCAACTGTGGCACTGGCTGGCACTTGGGCCCTGGAGATCAGGCTAACATCTGCTGCAGTGTCTACCATGACCAGAAGGGTTACGAGCAGGCTAGAGCCCTTAAGGGGGGCCACCAAGATGAACTGGGTCTCCAGTCCCTCGGGGTAAAGGATCTTTTGCGGCCTGGTCGTGGAGAATGAGGCGCTAATGAGTTTGACGAACTTGGTGGTGGGGACATGATGTGGACAGGCCAGATGTCCAGCACTGTAGTGGCCAGCAGCACCACAGGATTTGCACTGGCATCTTGTAGGGGCTCAGTGGCCTGCGTTGACGATTGGTGGAGAGGGTTGCGTGGATGGAGAAGGAAAGGAGTTCTGGCTGTTAGTAAGAGGCTGCTTGTTAGTGCCTAGCTTGTATCGGCATTCAGCTTCAGTGTGCCCCACCCTCTTACAGTGGGTGCACGGAGGCTTGCTAGGCAGTCCATTCTTCGGGCGAGTCGAGCCTGAGAGGTACCCGGGTGGCACTATGCACCTCTGAGATGTGCTGTGAGATTGGTTGAAGGTTTCCCATGAATCGGCCATGCAGCAGACTTCCATAAGGGTGGTGGGTTCCTTATCATTTAGATATACAGCAAGGGGCCCAGGCACACATTGGTAAAGATCCTCCAGC
This sequence comes from Macrobrachium rosenbergii, assembly GCA_039081455.1. Classification (NCBI taxonomy): domain Eukaryota; kingdom Metazoa; phylum Arthropoda; class Malacostraca; order Decapoda; family Palaemonidae; genus Macrobrachium; species Macrobrachium rosenbergii. The sequence goes on from JANJGK010005024.1 coordinate 42,682, forward strand.
ATGGTCCGGTTGAAGTGGTCCTCAAACGTAGTGCAAGACAAGGAGTCGAACCAGCGGATACCAGACTGGGTCTTGTGACAGGGCCATTCACTCCAGGACCAGCAGACTTCCTTGGCAAGACCTCGGAACAGCTGTCTCCATTTCTCCGGAGTTATTTCATAGGCCTTCATGATGACTGCGCACTTCGACCATGTCGCCTCTCTGACTCTTCTCCAGTGAGCAAAGGGCTGCCATAGCTTTTCCTTCCACATGCTTGGCTAGTACCAAGCCCCTCTCTGTCTCAGTGGTGCTGTAGTTATCAAAGAGTGCCTTGATTTCCTCCAACCATGCTTCTGGCTCGTCCTCAGTCCACGTGGGGATGAGGGAATTAATGCTCGAGACTGGAGCATTTGGTGCAGCAGGTGTAGGGTCAGAGGCAATCCAGTGAGACCTGCCGCTGTCCCCAGCTCCATGAAAGCTTTATAATTCTCTGCTGCCATGGTTCAGGCAGGAAGGGCATCTATCCGGGTCGACTGGACATACTTGGGCAGCAAGGAAGTGCCCCTCAGATTTAGGGTGACTTTTCAGTGATGTGGCACCTAGTCAATAAGGTGGCACTGTGGTTGGGTGTGCCGTGTAAAGGTCACACTGGTGGCACTCAGTATCCTTATGTACTGGTGTAACTTAGGTACAAAAGGATTTTTCTTCTGTGTTCCTTTTGTCTGGTTTTGTTTTTCTAGTTTGCTTGGTGGCACTATGGTGCCAGTGCGTTCCTAGGAACCCTTTACTTGAATCCAACTAGTTTTGCAGTCAAGAAAAATGCACTTCACTCCATCAGAGTATAACAAATCAGTAGGAGAGAAAGGTAAGTTAAAAGAGAGAGAGAGGGATGTAAGCTATTCGTTTTATGACAGTGCCTCAGATTAGTGGCGCTGTGGAAAAGGGAAATGGTGGTTGCTTTAGAGGCCCTCGTGAGACTAGTCCCAGTACCCGATGTGCTACTACCCCCTTCTCATGCAGAGGGGGAAAGGCTTGTAAGGATGGTATTGAGTGACATGCTGGCTGGGTATTGTCTGGTTTATTGGTGGTTCCTTACTGAATGAATATACAGAATCTTCGAAGTTGTTATTGGCTGGTGCGAGCCGCAAAGTAGTATCTACACACAGACAGCGCAAAACAGAAGTAATGTTTTGGACACCTGTGTTTGTCGGCAGACAAACAGATGGCGATTGTGAGAGACATAATAAACATACAGTGATAAAACATATCTCAATGGAAAGGCCAGGAAATTCTACACATGGCCAATTGCATGAGATTCGAGACAGATTAATGAATACAGTGCAGTAGCATAATATATGTTTGGTGTCTTCACAAACAGAAACATACATTCGGTTTGATACAGAAGATTCGGTGGAACATTATGAGCACATGATTAGATCCTTGCACCAGTAGTGGTGACTGGACATATATCAAGACAACAATGGTTAGGGAGAAACAGACAGAAATATTGTATGGTAGAAGTTGCATTCCTTGAGAGAAAATGGAATGTTCTTGTTCCCTCTTTGTCTGGGTCCCTCCGAAGATGTGACGCACGCACGCACGCACGCACGCGTGTGCTCGAAAGAGAACGCCATCGGTGCGACAGGTCTCTTACAAGACTTCACACCCTCCACATATTGTTAAACAGTCCCAAGCCAATCTTGTCACGAGAGCCTTCTCAGGAAATTTCCCCCTCCTGTCAGCTACCTGCCATGCCATTAAGGATCACTTCCTTGACCAGACCCCACACCTGCATCTCCACCTCATAACCTCAACTCTCAAATCTAATCCTCTCACTGTTGTCCTCTCTCTCTCTCCCTGGAGCCTTTTATCGGCCAACTTTCAACAGCCTTTCCAGGTACCTGCCAGGATTAGCGGCGTGCCCAAGACGAGGACAATAGATGACCCCATTAAGGGGGAACTGTCAAAACACGACCACCGTCGGCACCATTTGCAGTATAAATACAAGCTCCGATGGACCATACTGAGCTAGTTTATCTTATGACGCCTACCTGTCGAGAAGTCAGTCTGACTAAGGACTCCAACTGAGTCCCCACTAGACCTCCCTCTGATGCTGTCACTCTGAAGGTGGTCCTACCTCACCGCCTTCCCTCTGAGCACCGATGCCTCTGTGGCCCGCCAGCACCCTTCTACTTCTTCTGCTCCCTCTATGCTGGGGGACTGTACGTGACGCAGTGTCCACTGATGCCCTGCTACGAGAACCTGGCTCTGATCTCCTTCAAGTCTCGTCTACGGACTAAGGTAATGTGGTTGGAAGTTGTCTGTTTGGCCTCACCATTTCATCTTTACCTGATTTTTTCCACCTGTCCTCCTTTTCCCATATCCATACCCCTTGGCATTCTCCCTCAGAGATTCATGTGATAAGACTGTGGTGTCTGATTTATCAGTACTGGAATACTAGTGTTAAATATCATTTATGCCAGTGCCTTGCTATTTTGCTTAAGTATTCCAAGTTAAGTGTCACTCAAAGTCCCTTCATGCATTACAACATCCCTGCACTTGCAGATCCGTGAAGCGAATACCTGGTGTGTGAAATTACCTGTAGGTTAACGGTGCCAGATCCCTGCAAACTACAGGTGCCATACCCAGTCAAGATATCCAGAACCCCAGTGTGATCCCCGTCTTGCTTGTTGTACCCCAGCCTATCCATTCGAAGGAACCTATCCCATACTTAGCCTAAGAAGGCAGAATTATACCGCTTGCACTTGTTGGCACTCTTGCTTAGTGATTGTGATTTTAGTCAAGTAATTTGAACAGTGCCACGCAGCTCCATTGATAGCTCCTGTAAATATTTTCTCATCTGATTTCTTATAGTGAATTATACTCGTAAGTGGACGATCTAAGTTTGCCGCGATCCCTACAATTTTGTGGTATTTTGAGTCTAATCACTGTTACATATTCTGTTCACTGGACTGCAGCCTCCTTGTTGGTCAGTTGCCATTATCTAGGTCATAATTAGAGCCATCCCTTATTCCCCACGGCTGTGGGAACGTGACAAGGGTAAAGTATGTTCTTTTAAAAACTGTTCCTCGACAATGTATTCAACGGAATTTATGGATTTATTTCGATTCCTGTCGATATATTTGCGTTATTAGAATGTATATTTCCTATATATAGATTATTAATGTTATCGTAGAATGTGTTGGAAGTGTATTTAATCTCTTATTTTTGGTGATGATATAGCCAAGTTCGGTAACATTATGAGTTATTATATTTCTTTTTGGAATATATTTCTTTATCTATCTGCCTATACCTGTTTATATACCTATCCATATATCTATAAAGAGAGAGAGAGCCTATCTTCAAAAACAAATAATTCTATTATTTCCCCTTTATTTAACCATAAATTGCTGTTTCATGGTCGATACAGTAACCCAGAAACCGAAAATTAAAGATTTAAAACGAATATTAAACCACCTTAGAGATGAAAGAAATGGTTTAATTAACCGAAATAAACCTTAGAAATATATCAAAACAACTCTAAATTAAGAAATGATAAAGGCGCCATCCCTACCAATTGATAATTAAACCACAATTTTGCCGTCGATACGATAAACCGGGGAATGAAAGACCGAATTAATACAAATATAAACCCTAAACCCATTAAATAAACTACGAAATACCTAAAACATAAAGAATATTTGTAGGATGTTAGATGCGTAGGATTGTAATGAAACCCCGGTGTCCAGTGATGCGTGTATTGTAGAGTACTGCTTACTACAAGAGCGCCAGTTGCATACCGAGTACTGACTCGGTTGGAGGGAGATGCCAACCTTCCCACCAGCGGGAAAAACAGGTCTCATTCTCTTCTACAATCTTACATCTCCCTTCCAAAATTTTTATTTAATTATAAGCAAGAGATGCTATGAAATGGCTATAATAATTGAATGAAAACTTGATATTACAAAAAATACATGTATGCACAATGCATATCTAAAAAAAATAGAACATAGGGCGATGAACTTTTGTGATAAATGATAAAATAAATTAATAATCAACATACTGCCAGTTGTATGTTCATTCTGTAATGGAGGCAGCTGAATTAGCTGGGTAGAGCATAACTTTTACTCGTTCACACAGTTTATGACATAATCCGATAGCCATCCTGGGCGCGTAGTTTGCCTCTTTGGGCGTACTGGTGCCTCTGGCTGAGTTGTTTCAGCTGCTGAAGGTGCAGGCAGGTGGGTGTGCGAGATAACGGGGACGTCGGTGCTGTTGGTGGGTGCGATGTGTCTCTTGTTTCTTAGTGACAGCCGTCCACTGCCATCCAATTTGATTCTGTACTGCCGGTGGGGGAGGGAGTCCACCACCAACCCTGTACGATCCCATTCCTTTGTTGCTTGATTTTGCACTCTTACCTCCAAGGGTTTGAGTGTCCTGGTGGCATGGTTGGCGCTGATTTTCTCTTTATCGGTGGCCATTTGAAGTTCACGCCTACGCAATACCCATTGCCAGTGCCTGTCAACCAGGTAATGTTGCTTTGCCACAGGAACGCCTTCTCGTAACTGCCTCCCAGTCGCCAACTATGCAGGGGACTTGTTGATGTTGCAGATGGGCGTGTTCAGGTACTGCAACATTGCGAGAGAGGCCTTGTCACAGTCCAGGCTACCACCATCCCCTGTGTTTGCCCTGATGATCCTTTTCACGGTTTTTACAGCTGCTTCCGCCCTACCATTTGATTGCGGGAAATGTGCTGATGAGAGGTGCACCTTGACCCCCCCCTCTCCTGAAGAAGGCGGACATTTCTTTGCTTACCAAGTTGGTGCTTCCGTCCGTGAACACTTCCTCTGGGGCCCCCCATCTCGCGAAGTAGCCTCTTAGTACCGACATTACTCTCTGTGAAGTAGCACCACTGGGGAAATGGGCTATTTCCAGCCATCCCATGAGTCTGTTGGCGTACACCATGTACATGCGGCCCTCCAACTGAAACATCCACAACCATGCACTTGAAGGGGTATTCTGGGGGCAGTGTGATGACCATCACTTCCTCAGGTAGGGATGGAGCGTGCGTGTCGCAAACAACAAACTTGTTCCTGTGGTGCTGAAGGTCGCCCTCCATGCCATGCCAATAAACAGATTGTCTGGCTCTCCTGAGCATGGAGTCGAGCCCTTGATGACCTGCATGTAGACTTGCTGACACCTGCTGACGAAGTTCTTCTGGAATGTTATGATCACTTTTCAATGTGACTACCAGGTTCTTAAACCATACATCATATTGAGACTGGAATGGACTGGTGGTCCGCAACAACCAAAGGAGGTGTAAAAGAAAATAGTCAATGTAGCCTTAAACCTAATTTATTCTTTACATATTTACAACTTTGAGGCAGGTTCTGAAATGAAGAGCGACTTCACAAAACAGTGTACATTACTATAAACACTGGAGTATTAAAATACCAAAATCAATATTAATACCTTCAATATGATAAATAAGCCATATTAGTGAAGTACAGTAATCATAATTAACAAATTAACAGCAGCATTCAACAATAGGGCAATACAATGAGGCAATAACCAAAACAAGGCATTAAGACATAATAACAGCAGTAACACTCAAAAATAATAAGAGACATACTCGCTCAATATAACTTACTCGTGCCATTCAAAATTTATAAATCATTTGAGCCTCTTGTTCAACACAATGACATACTTAAAACCCTCCAATAATTATTACTCTTGCCCTTCAAAATAAAAGCAATGACAATTGTTAGTGTACTACAACTCATCCAGAATAATAAACTGCCTTTCATTGGAGTAACAGCGAAAGATCCACAAGGACGACCACCGCACATTGACGAGCAATCTCCGATCCTCCAACACCGGGCGACCTCGATCAAGATGGTGCGACAGCAATAAGGCTGCCAACGAAGAATTCGTTCTTTCATACTGGCGAATACGGTTTAGTCAGCCCTCGACCTTGGAACTTATCCCGCTGTCCTCCTCAGCAATTAAGCCATCAACAAACACATGCCGCTTGAAGACCACCTCCGACTCCAAGGTGGTACTTCAAAACCACCTGCCGCTACATCCTCAACCAAAAGCTGTTGAGAACCGGTCGCTCCTCTTTCCAAAGCCTGTCTGACTTGCAGGGAAAACGATAAGGTGAACGTAACCTCATCTGTATACGTCCAACACAAGAGGTCAGCCAAACCCCCGAAACAATGCTGTTATGAAGAAACAATCCAACAACTGGACGAGCCTGACATGGAATTACCAGTTGTACGCACCCATTTTCGTATGTGTAGAGCACTAGATTTTTCGACGTTGAGAGGTTATCTCTCACACCGTAGAATGGCTTAAGGCTGGCCACCTCCTGCTCCTTTGGGGGGGGGGGGCCAGTCACCTGCAGACACTCTCGCCATCAGCAACTGATATACCGGATCTTTGGCCGCCGCTGCATTGATGGTCTTCTCATCCATCGTGAGCCCCTCCCTAAGTAGAGTGTCGGTCGTTGCCACAGTGACGGCAACTGTCATATCATCCTCTAGCTCAATGTCACAGTCATCAGGGGCACCACGCAGGGCAGGGAAGCGAGACAGGAAGTCTGCCGCACAATTCTTCTTTCCTGATAGATATTTGATGGTGAATCTGTATTGAAGGGTCTTCTCTTTTAGCCTGAACAACCTGGGGTTGTCGATGTCTGCCAGGACTCTGTCCCCCCAGGAGCTTGACTTGGGGTCGGTGGTCAGTAATAATTATGAGGTTGGGGCATCCCAGCAGAAGCAGCCTAGCCTTCCTTAGGCACCACACCACAGCCAAGGCCTCCCCTTCTACTGCAGCATACCCGGCCTCGGCGGGGGACAGGTGTCTACTTCCGCATAGGGTGATTCTCCACCCATCTTTACAGCAGAATGGCATATCAGCGGCTGTACAGCTGCAATATTGCTGGAGGATGACGAATCCTATGCCGTCACTGCTCCAGTCCGTAAGGGCAGCCGTGGGGCGGGACTTATCGTAGTATGCCAGGCCGTCCCTGGCCAGCTTGCAGATGGTGTCCTGAGCACTCCTGAATTTCTCCTGCAGACACTTGTCCCAGAAGACGTGTTTGCCCGTCTGCTTCTTCTTCAGGAGGTCCCAGAATGGTTCCATGATGGAGGCAGCCGCAAGAAACAGCACCAGCTGATTAACAAAGCCAAACCACAACCTGATGTCGGTAATTGTGGGCTTGGACGGCACTATGTACCCCTGACATCAATCCTTATTAGCAAGACAAAAACACTGACCTGGGAGGCTCCGCAGCAGCAGGCATTCATAGAAACAAAGACTCACCACGACCCTGCAGCCGCCCTCAGTCTGACAACGGACGCCAGCAACATCGCCTTCGGCACAGTACTCAAGCAACTAGTGAACAGCCCCAGCAGAGACCAGCTACAGAGCCTTCGACAGGGAGCTGCTGGCTCTCTACCAGGCTGTGAGACACTTCAAGTACCTGCTGGAGGTGACCAAATTCACGATCCCAAATTCACAAGCCCTTGGTGCACACATTTGCAAAGCTGGGAAACGTGTGGTCTGCAAGGCAACAACGACACCTGACTGCCATCTCCGAATTCAGGTGCACCATCAACTACGTCCCTGGCAGGAGGAACCCAGTAGCCAACACCCTGTCGAGAGTAGAAATCAATTCCCTTCACCTCGGCATCGATCGACTATGAAGACCTGGCAAAAGAACAAGCGGCAGACTACAGAACGGCAGTAACGGCTCTTAAGTGGGTAGACGTGCCCTTAGGAAACTCAAACACAGCCCTCCTCTGCGACACCACCACAGGTTGCCCCCACCCCCTAGTATCTGCCTCGAGGAGGAAGCAGGCGTTCGACATAAGCCACAGTCTCTCCCATCCATCAGGGCACACAACAGCACGCCTCATGACTGACAAGTTCGTCTGACATGGCATCAACAAGGACATCCGACAGTGGGCAAGGAGCTGCATCCCATGCCAGGCAAGCAAAACATCCCAGCACACAGAATCCGGGGTCGGCGACTTCCCCTTAGCCTCGTCAGCACTTCAGCCACATCCACATCGATGTCGTTGGGCCTTTTCTGCAGTCAGGAGGAACCAGATACCTCCTGACGATCATAGACCGCTCCACCCGCTGGCCCGAGTCAACCCCCATGGAGGAGGCATCAAAAACATCAGGCCCTTCTCTCCAGTTGGATCGGCCATTTCAGAGTGCCAGACAGCATCACTACAGACAGGGTCCAGCCTTCCTGTCAGAGCTCTGGGTCTCCTTGGCACACCTGATGGGTACAGCACAATGGCCTACAACCCCCAAGCGAACGGCATGGTCGAGAGGGCACACCGGTCTCTTAAGGCAGCTCTCATGGCACGTTGCACCGACAAGAGGTGGAAGGAACAGCTCCTCTGCATCCTGCTGGGTCTCCGCACCACACCGAAAGCAAATGGCGACGCCTCCCCTGCTGAGAAAGTCTACGGGGAGACACTGGCTGTTCCCGGAGAATTCTTCCCGCCGTCAGCTGACAGTGCCGACACCCACCTCCCGAGGTTGAGGGAACTCACACAGAAGTTCGTGCCCTGCCATAAGACCTTCACCGACAGAACCACCACCTACAGCCCACCAGCCTTAGACTACTGCCCCTACGTTTTCATCAGGGTGGATGCCTGTCGACCATCCTTAACCATGCCCTACAGGGGGCCCCCACCAAGTCACCGGGCGGGCCGCCAAGGCGTACCTCCTTAACATCCATGGGCGCGAAGACTGGGTCACCGTCGACAGACTGAAGCCATCATTCCTGTTGGACAGCGAAGTACGCAAGGGGGCAGGCAGGCGCCCCAGAGTTCCCCCTCAGTGCCTCCCCACAGACACACCCACCCCCCCCACCAAAGCAGGGTCCAGGGCGGCCCAGGGGACACATAGAGCCAACCCCAGATGTCGGTTCCACCCACTCCACTGCCTCAGTGATTGCATGATTAAACGTGTTTCATCCAATAATTGCTCCTTTAATTATTGTCTTGGAGGGGGAGTATTTGTAAGGGCATCAAATCGCCTCTCCATTCTTGTTTTGCTCCTCATTAATCACATCATATATGTTACTTGTTATTATTTCAGATTCTTTATGTATCTCATTGTATACATCATTGTATGGCCTTTCTGCCGATATACATATCTGCCTTTTACATGCTCTGTAATGCATTATATGTCTTCTTATGCCTGTTAACACACAATTTCTGTATGGAAGCAGCAGGGGTCCTCAGGTCGCCCACTACCTTCCCATCCGCTTTCCGCATTATAAACACCTGTCAAGAATAATAAAGAATCAGTCTTGTACTTCTGACATTTCTTGTATCTCACAAGGTAAATAGGGATGTTTAAGGTGAAATACAGATGATACAGGGATGTTTAAGGTGGAATAGGGATGTTTAGGGCAAAATATGGATGTTTAAGGTGAAATACAGATGATATAGGGATGTTTAAGGTGAAATGGGGATGTTTCAAGCAAAACAGGGATGTTTAAGGTGAAATACAAATGTTTAGGGCAAAATATGGATGTTTAAGGTGAACTACAGATGATACAGGGATGTTTAAGGTGGAATAGGGATGTTTAGGGCAAAATAT
>JANJGK010005025.1:0-17500 GCA_039081455.1 Macrobrachium rosenbergii
AGGTTTTGTAGGAATGGAAAAATCAAGGAATTTCAGGGGGAGGGAAAGGGCTGGCTTACTGACTAATTGCAGACGATGTACCTGGGTCTGTAGATGTTGCGCTGACATGTACGACTCGGCCAGTTACCAAAGTTAGTTTTTGCCAGCGTAAAGGAAGAAGCGCCGAACGTGTGTCTCGGATGTTAGATATGTGTGGAGTGCGTGCTTCCCGGGAAAACAGAGCGCACCTCCCACAGTTGTTTACTTCAAAGTCTCACCCTACGTTGATCTTCAATTTTTTTTTTTTTTTTATTAGTTTTACCAGACCACTGAGCTCATTAACAGCTCTACTAGGGCTGGCCCGAAGGATTAGACTTATTTTACGTGGCTAAGAACCAATTGGTTACTTAGCAACGGGACCTACAGCTTATTGTGGAATCCGAACCACATTATAGTGAGAAATGAATTTCTATCACCAGAAATAAATTCCTCTAACTCTTTATCAGCCGGCCGCGGGAATTGAACTCCGGCCCATCGAATGACAGTCTGAGCTCAAACCGGTTCGACCAACAAAGTGCTTTTGATCTGCAAAGAGTCATACAGCCAGCAAAGGAGTAAAAAAAAAAAAAAATAGCTCTTAGGATTAAGTACTTAGAGGTTAAGGTCCTATCGATCTCACAGCCTGGATGCGTCTCCCATTCCCCTAGACTAGGATTGGCCACTCCTATATCACATGATGGGGGTGAGGGTGTTTTCTATTGTAATACCCCAGGTCAGCTGAGGTGGGGAGGCTGTCTCTACATGAGTTCAAACAGGCGCTAACCACCTTTCTGATTTCAAAATACTCTTGGTTCTACCTCTCCCGCCATGTTTTTCTTGGCCTTACAGTCAAATAAAAGGTGAAAATTATTCCCTGAATAAATTAATTACTAGCTGTCGGACGAGGGAGGATTAAATCTTAACAACACACACACACACACACACACACACACAACACACACACACACACACACACACTATATATATATAATATATACTATATATATATATATATATATATATAAATATATATATATAATATATATATATAGTATATATAAATAAATATATATTATATATATAAATATATATATTAATATATATATATAGGTATATAATATATATAATATATATATATATTATTTATATATATATAATATATATCATATATATATATATATATATATATATATATAGTAATATATATATATATATATATAATTATATATATAATATATAGTATATATATATGTATATATATTTATATATAATATATAATATATATATATATAATATATTTAATATATAATATATATATATATATATTATATATTAATATATATATATATAATATATTTATATATATATATATACTATATATATATTAATATATATTATATATATATATATATATAATATATATATATATATATATATATATATATATATATATATATTATATATATATATATATATATATTATATATTATATATATATAATATATATATAGTATATATATATATATATATATTATATTATAATATATATATATATATATTATATATATATATATATATATATATAATAATATATTATATATATATATAATATACTATATATATATATATACTATATATATAATATATATATATATATATATATATTATATATATATATATATATATATATATATATATATATATATATATTAGTATATATATATATATATATATATATATATATATATATATATATATATATATATATTATATATATATATATATATATATATATATATATATATATATATATATATATATATATATATATATATATATATATATATATAGTATATATATGTATATAATATATTATATATATATGTTATATTAAATAGAACTAATATTAAAAATAGTAGCATTGACAATCAAACAGGAAGGAAAAACAATCGTAATATGAAATGATAACATCCTTAAAAGGAAAATAATCACCGATATTAAGGAAGAAATAAAAACTACATGAAAGTATAAAAGTTAATTCACTTCTGGTCCTAATTCATTTCTTTCCCCTCTAGTTTCGACATTGCTTTATAGCACTTAATGGTAAAAATGTAAAGCTGCAGCGTGTTTAATATTAACGACAAAGAATTAATTTTATGTGCATGATAAGGAAATGTATGTGATCCTCATCTACTTCAAGGAAAAGTGAAAACAAAAGACAGATTCAAATGGAGAGACGGAGTTCAGACTGCAATGAAGCTTAATGAGTACGATAAACGAATGCAGTATGAAAGGAAGAGATGGATGAAAAATGAGCTACAGTTAATGGCGCTAAATGCAATAATTTGCAAGTGTGCAAAAATTCAGTGGTGTGCTTCCTTGGTCAACAAATGATAAACTTGGGAATTAAAGCGTGAGCCAGCACAAGAGAGTTGTAAACAAAAGGAAAGAAAGGAAATGATCAAATGACCAGTTTTCCAAGATATTTAACTTTACTCACACACACACATTATATATATATATATATATATATATATATATATATATATATATATATATATATATATATATATATATATATATATATATATATATATATATATATATATATATATTTGTGTGTGTGTGTGTCAAATCCTGCTTGTGCTAGTATGAAAGGAACTGAGATAATTGTATATATGTAACTTACAGATATGATATATGTTATGACTTAGACATTACGTCAGTAAAACAAGTATGTAACGAAGAAGTAAAAGGGCACTTTTTTCCTTGCCTATTAGGCTTTCGTTTGAATTCCTACCTGATTTACACACAACTAATGTGAAAAAGTATTTGCCCTAGTTCCTCCTTTGCTCGAAACAGCATTTTGTTTCTAGGAACTTTAGTTATGACAAGCGGCAGCTCGAAAGGGCAACTTCAAGATTTTATAGTATGTTGAAGTAAACACTCATATTAACCTTCTTCCGTATTCCAATTCTATTATGAATAATTCATTTGTCTGTCGAAAATATATGTAGTAAAATAAAATACCAGATTAGAAGGAATATAAATATTTACATATATAATCAGACTTATTTACTTAAGAGAATAGTAACCATAAACTCGTACGTATATTTAAAGCTACAAGATAAGAGCACTATACAGTGATAAGCATTACTAATTAAAAAAAAAAAGCCTCTTCATCGAAATACAAATAAAAATACCGTAAGCACATTTCCCAACGATCGAACCGCGCCAAGTTTCATTTCGGGTAAATCTGGACTAAGGTGACGACGACACTTGCTTACTAGCACTAAAGTTCCCACAATGGAAGAAAGAGTGTCGCGTACTCGCCACAGAACATCTGAATCAAACGGGTCGGACGCATTCCCAACACTTGTAGCAGATGACTGAGGCATCTAAGTGTTTTAAGAAGCGCAGACACATGATGCGATCAGATTCTTGTATCTTGTCAGGCATGAGATTCCCATCGTATTTTATCGGGATATCAAAAAGAATTCTGTCGAGTTGATGATCTTTTAGGATTATTTAAAACCACAGATGTGCATCGTTTAATTCACGTCCTTTACAATATGAAAATTCTATGACCAAGCATTTGTAGCTCAATGATTGAATTCAGTTTAATTTAAAAATCATATAACCTAACTGTTGCTCTTAATTTCACACTCTCTAAATTGGAAGAAATACGAGTTTTTGTTCTAAGCGGAAGTTGCAAAAATATTCACTCTATAGCCGTCAAAAATCTTTTACTATGCCCTACAAGTATATTTATTATCAGGATCAAGATTGCAGAAATTAGGTGTAATTACCAGATTTAAGTTTCTTTTTTTTTTTCTTTCTTTTTTTAAGTTCTCCTTTTCGTCGAAGTTTTTCTTAATTTGTTTTTGAGCCATAATTTCTGGTTTGTACAGTTGTTTAAGCTACATGTCTTAATTTCTTTTGGTTTAACAAGGCTTTTCATAATAATTTTTACTTCTCTCCTTGTTTTATCTTTTTTTAACAATAACCAAGCTATTCCGTACGATTTTTTTTAAACTAAGTGACTTTTAGATTTTTTTCAACAAAAATTATTTATTCAACTTTAAATAAAAGAAGATTATTAATCAATAAAGTCTAAGGGAAAATTATATAAAGTCGGAAATTCTAAAACATATTCCTGAGAAAAAGAAGACGCGATTTCCTTTGATTACTAGAAATTTGGTTTTCTGAGTCTTGAATATATCTCCGAGTACACTTTTGCTAACACACGTCATCATTATGACTAAATTTAGTGATTTAATCGTGCGGAAATTAAGAAAATACTTCCACGAGAGCAGCATCTGTTCTTTCCCAGCAAATTTCAGTGATCTGAAGAGCAATTTTTCAAGTGAACAACATCAAAGGGATGAGAAAATTAGTCGAATGATGGTAAGTCTTTTGAGAGGAACCATCTACAACGGCTAACAAAAGGACCTGGAAGAGGACTGAAGGTCTCAAGTCAGTAACTGAATAGCATTTTGGTATCTAACGAGATTTTTTTTTTCTTTTTTTTTTTATCAGAGAAGCAAAAAGCTTTCGTTTTCCATACGACTGAAACTCAGCCTGTATCCTTGTGGTCTCCTTGACATACAATTTTACGGTTAAGGAAATTAAAATCAAATTTTGTAGTAAAATCGTTTAGGAAATCGTTTTATACTTATTCAGGAGCGAGGTTTACGTACAAACGAACATAAACAAAATACGTGCGTGTAACCTCATCAGTTTGGCGTTGCCACAATCTAGACCAGTCTTTCTCAAACCTTTTTACCTGAGGGCGCACCTACGAAAAACCAAAACTAGACCGTTGTTGCCTAGTTTAGGCTGCCTATGAGAATGTTAAGAAGGGAAGCGACAATCAAGATTACAGCAAAGGTTATAAAAAAAAAAATTAAATGACAGCAAATGGTTGTTAAAAGCAATTAAAGAAACGTCTGGTGAGATTTATGTTATACCGGCGAATATTATTCCGCAGGGTTTAAATTGAGGTTGTCTTTCGGTTCTGTAGGAAATTAACTGTTATCGGGTCACATGGTTCATTTACCTTAACCCTACTTCACACGTCTACAGGACCATCAAACGCCACCCAGAAAATCATCGAGGCGCCGTAGAAGTCCTCTTTTCCAGACTGCTGAGTGAATAGTGTTCCTGACATTTCTTATCTGGCTTACCGTTCCCACTCATTTCTGTTCCCGCTAGCTAATTGCCTATCCAGCACTTTTGAATCTCAGCTCTAGTGTGGAAAAACCTTTCTTCTTGCTTTTATGTTCATTCTCCGCTGACTAAGGAACTGAGATAGTTCAGAAACTACTCTTCAATAATAAAGAAACGCTTTGAATAATTTGCAATTTGCTTTTTCAGTTACGTGATGAAGACAAGAAATTTTTCTGCGTGCTTGAAAAAATAAAGAAGAGTATTTTCACTGCTCAGCGGCTTTCCACTTCATAGCTCTCGACTATATTCCCGACAAGACAGTGGATGGAATGCAAAATTAGTGTTTCTCTCGAGCAACGACTAAAATAATTTATATTGGAAAAAATATATCTGGTTAACAGGTCTGTATCATTCCATGTTAAAAGTAATACATTTTTCCTCTTCCCTAAATGAAAGCCTTCAATTTAACCCTATTGTGAAGGATGCTCAAGCAACCTTTCCAAGTACAAAAAATTCATCATGCAAGAACAGATATTTCCACAAGATCATGAAGGGACTCCCTGGAAAGAAATTTCTCTGCCATTTACAGTATTTAAAGAGTAAAGCTAGGTAGGCTCATGATGGGATCCTCCCAACACTTGTCAGGATTCACTTCTGAAAATGAAAATGCTGGATGATGATCAGATAATCATGACTGCAAAATTCCCATAAAGGCAGCAAGGTGTATATATATATATATATATATATATATATATATATATATATATATATATATATATATATATATATATATATATATATATATATATATATATATATATATATATATATATATATATATATATATATATATATATACTGTATTGGAGAGACGGGAGTTTGAGCATTTTATTAGTAGGGACTGCCTTAGGTGTAAAGGGCGGGTCCCCGATTATAAACAAAAGGAATGGTACTAGAACTTACCTTAAACTTTTCATTGATTTACCCAGATACTAAAGATAACCAATTTGGAATTAGAATTCTTTTGCATTTAAAGGGATTTATTTACAGAAAATGGGGCAAGTATGTGAGACCAAAAATGTAACAATTTACAGACACATAAATCACATATGACAAATCATAAATGCAGTAATTTAAAGACACAATGCAAATATGAGGGGTCACAGATGCCGCAATTCACATTAAAGCAAGTAACTCTGATATGCCCAAAATGAATCAATTCAATTCACAGGCAGCAATAAAATGAAAGGGGTAAATTCCAGGATAATGGACATTAGTTAATCATGATGATTTCTGTGTTGGCAGCAGATTCTTGCAATTAGGCTGCAACCAGGAATGGTTGCAAAATGGGGTGGCACAGATTTGCAAACTGGGGAGGATATGCCGTCTCCTGGAAGAGAATTCCGGAGTTAGTACAAACAAGTGGGGGCAAATGAAATCTCCCTTGTTACTAAACAAAGCACAATGAACAATCTTACCTTCTAAATCTTAGTTAGCCCAATTTAACACTTTAAAGTGAGGACTTAATTGCAGGTTATGAGGCTACTGAACAAATGTGCTTTAAAGTATGAATGGGATGGCGCGGCTGAGTAGAGATGAAAATGTTAAAGTCTTGGAGATGCACTAAGAAAGGATTAAATAGACTGAAAAGGGGGGAAAGGGGTTGCTGGCGCAAACTCCTCCCAGACTACCTCAGAGGTATATTTGAGCTCTGAATACAGCATCGACAGGTCCTTCCGAGTCGAGTAAGCAGACCAGCACCCAGAGAGCAGGGGACAGATGTCTGTGTGGCAATCCGGTTGGAAAGTCTGCCTCTGTTTTCAAACCGATGCAGGGCGGCTGTGGTGGCGTACATCCAGGTGTCTCTGAAAGAACAGTCTGCCGTCAGTCAGGAATTCAAGGGAAATGGTCTTATAGATTAGAAGGTTGAAGCTTAAGATCCTAGTTTCCCTTTTGTGTGGTTTGCAGCCCCTAATCCCTATAACCTCTCTGATCTGAACTTGAAAACACTACCCCACAGGGGGAGGAAATCTAGGTGTGTTCTGATAGCAGGGGGGGTTGAAGGAGGGGTGATCTATTGTGTAGCAGGCCTGGGCATTTCCTGAATGCTAGAATGGAATGAGTCCTGGATTCTGAATAAGTAGGAAAACATCTTGGTTCCACCATATTGGTTTGACTACCAGTTAACTGGGATGATGGATTGTATTAGAAATCAATTAAAGGAAAGGGAAACACTGGAGTGCTGCAAGGTCTTTACTAAACAGACTGAAGAAATATAAAAGTAAGTTTACAAGGAAAGTTCATACAAATGATAGATGGGGATTACAAAAAAAAAAAAAAAAAAAAAAAAGGTTTAAGCATTTAAGAGGCTTTATAAAGGATTATGATCAACAGTTCAGAAGCAGAGACAGGACAATTAGAAGATTATATAAGGGGTGACTGACCACCAAAAAATATTAGTGCAACAAAATAATTCTCTTTCATGTAAACAATACAAATTTTGGCATGAACATTTTTACAAATAAAAATTATATCAAACATACAAACACATAGAAAATATATATAAGGTAACTAATTTGTAATTAAGTCATTGATTTTATCTTTTAGGTCATTCTTGAACATTTTCCTAATGCAGGGGTCCAAATAATACATGCCAGGGCTAAGGTTAAAATTACAACTAGAAACAAGCTGGATAGTAGAGGACTCCAACAGATTTCTTGAAGACAAATCCTTCGATCTGGCAATCACTAAACTTTCAGTCCAGTTTATCCTGTGAGAGTTTTCACTTAAATTAATGAATATAGCATTGGATGTTTTTCCAGTTTTGACTGAATACTTATGTTGCTTAATATGTACATCTAAATCTTTGCTAGATTGGCCAATATAAAAAGAGGGGAAGTCCAAACATGGAATTTTATATATTATGTTGTTTTTCTTTAGGGCTATTTATTATTAACATTCCTTTTAGTGTGTTATTATAGGAAAAAAATGAGGTTGGCATTAAAAGATTTTAACAATAATTTTATGTTTCCAAAATCACTAAAATAAGGCAAGCTAAGAATGTTCTTAGGGGTTTCTTTCTCCATGTTACTTTCACTATAAAATAAGATATGACCATCGCCCATTCAATGAATTTAGTGCCATGATGTTAAAACACCACACAGTAGCCGCAAAGCGAGAGGAGAAGGAAAAATTTAAGGAATTAGAAAAAGCCAGAATTTCATTCAATCATTCTATCCCGGCTAATTGGAAGGACTCGATGCAACAAGAAATTTATGGAAAACTTTGTAGGATTCTATACATGCCTTGTTATTTTTGACATCTGACACGGAAGGCATTCTCATGTCTGGTTTTTTATGTCCTTTTTCATTCCCCACCAGATGTACCGCTCTGCTAAAATTCAGGCGGTTGCCTGGAATGATGGGTGGGACAGGGTGTGGACAAGGTTGAAAGCCTTTTTCTAAGGCCTTCTGACAGGTAGGGGCTAGGGCGTCCAGTACTTGTTTCTCAGGCGATGGTTGTCTCTCCAGTGTTGATTGACAGGGCACTCCACGTAAGGGCGGTGTTGTCACGCCGCAGTCATTGTCATGTCGTCTCTTTGCACCACTGCTATTTCAGGGTAGGCTATCCTGAGCTGGATGGTCTTGACACAGTTTCTTGAAAGTGTGTCTGTCACAGCGTTTGCTGAACCCTTCAAATACTTGATGGTGCAGGAGTGTTCAGGCATTGCTGATAGGTGATGCTGTTGTTGTGCTGACCACGCACTGATGTCTTTGTGTAGGCGTGCACCAATGGTTGATGGTCCATTTGTCTGACAAACTGCCTTCCTTCGAGCATATGGTTGAAGAGACAGATGGCTTTGTAGACTGCTATGAGATCCCTCTCAAATGTGGAGTACTTTTGTTCTTTAATTTCTTGCTGAAGACAACCAGCAGCTGATGACCATCATCTGTGTCCTGCTCTAGTACCACACCCATCGCCGTGCTGCTTGTGTCAGTCATCAAAGTGAGGGAGGTATGGGGTAGAGAAAAGATTAATGTGACTGCAGAGTCATGCTTGTTTTGCTGAAAGAAATGCATTATCTAGAACTTCTGACCAATTTAATTTTTTAAGTTTTCCCTGTGAACATGTGCAGATTGAGCTCATGATTTTAGCAATATTTGGGATAACTCTATGATAATAATTGATTAGTCCTAAGAATTCTTGTACTGCTTTAATTGTTGTTGGTTTAGGGAAGTTGGTAATTGCTTTCAATTTCTCTGTGAGGGGTTTAATGCCGTCTGGGATTATTTGATGTCCGAGGAGTTCCACTGTTTTCTTTGCCCATTCACACTTGTCATCCCTTACTATAAGTCCATTTCCTTTAAGCATCTGCAGCACCCTTTTGGTGTCTTTAAGATGTTGCTTGA
The DNA here is from genome assembly GCA_039081455.1 of Macrobrachium rosenbergii. NCBI lineage: Eukaryota > Metazoa > Arthropoda > Malacostraca > Decapoda > Palaemonidae > Macrobrachium > Macrobrachium rosenbergii. Next base: position 9,597 of record JANJGK010005025.1, read on the forward strand.
AGGTGGCGCTAAATATGAGGATGTCATTGTCGATGTAGACCATGCAGAAGGGAAGGTGACTCAGCAGATCATCCTTAAGTCTTTGGAAGGTTGCCCCTGCGTTCCAAAGGCCGAAACAGCTGTAGCTGAACAGGTAAGTGCCGAAGGTCGTGATGATCACTCTCTTTTCTATATCTTCCTTCACTACTGGAACTTGGAAGTATCCCTTAAGCAGATCTGTTTTGGTGAATCTCTTTGCTCTATTCATTTGTTTGGTTATATATGCTGTTCAGCAACGGGTATCTATCTGGCTTCATTTTAACATTTAGCCCCCAGTAGTCTCCGCATGGCATATCCCTGTATTCTCCATTTCCTTGAACACTTGTTTGATGTAGGCAAGTTTCTCTTGGGCTAATCGTCTGAAGCATGTGGACTGTGGGGACCATCAATTTCTATGTGGTGCTGGATGTTGTGTTTTGCTGGTTGAATTAAGTCGTGCTGCAGGTCGCCTTTGAGGAACTCTTAGTAGTCTTGTAGAAGTAGGCGTATCTCTGGCAGTGGGGTGGCTGCTGTGATGGGGCTTGTTTTGTTATCTCTGCTGTTGAGGTGACGATGTGGTGGTGGGTTGTTTGCACAGCTGTTGAGGAGATGATACTGGAGCTGTTTTCAGGATCAGTTGTTTTGATGCACTGTCCACTAGCAGGTCATGTGCTTTTAGGTAGCCTGCCCCTAAAAATGCTACCATCACATCTGCCGTGTTGAAGGTCCAACTGTAGTGTTTCCCATTGAATGACACTTTATATTTTGCTTCCCATACATCTTGACTAGCACTCCACTGGCAGTAGATATGTGGAGGTTGGTGAGTCGGGCAAGGTTGAGTCGTTTGTGCAGGCTGGCTGGCACAAATGATTTGCACGCCCTAGTTTCCACGAGGAATTATGTGTTTGACCTTTCATCCCAGACGAAGAAAATGCATGGAGCCCTTGTGCTTGTATCTGGAAGAAGACAGCAGTAAGCAGTCGCAACTTCTCTTACAAGGCAACCAGTCTGCTCACCACTAACTTTTAGTTGTTTGGGTGGCAGACGTGACCCTTTTGCATATTTCTTGAAAGCAGGCAACCTTTGTCATGTTTGCGTACCTTTTTTCCAGTTTTCCATTGGATAAGGCACATTTCCTCTGGTGGTTTGTTTGAGAAAGTTCTGCTTGCAGATGGAGGTGTCCGGTTCATCTTGGCCGCTGTCAGATTCCGTGTTGATTGACTGCTGTTACCGTCGTGCTTCTGCTGTTATTGGTGGCTGGATGGTCTCTGCTTCTTGTGGGCCATGTTTACTGTGTCAACCAATTCTAAGAATTCTTTGATGGGCATGGTGAAGGTGTTGGGCATGGTGCCACTGTTTGTGGGTGGCAGTTTTGTGAGGAGGACCTCTCTCACCAGGTTCAGGGTTGGCTTGGGTTGGCCGTTTGTGGCAGGTAGTGTCATGAGCCGCCACAACTGCTTGTAGACATACGATAGCCGCTCGTCTCCTATGGCTGCCCCCATGTTGTTCAGGAATTTCATGGCTCTTAGAGTGGGTTGCATGCTGAAGGATGACTACATCTGATCACTCAGGGATTCGTAGGTGACAGGGGTTTGCAGTTCTGCGAGCCATCCTGCGACTTGCTCGAATGCATCGTCTAGCAGGAATTCGAGGATGGCATCTGCCTTGCGTTCTGAGGATGTAATTTTCTTTGACTGGAAGATTATCTCCACCCTGAAGAACCAAGTTCTGGGTTGTGGGGCGTGAATGGGGACAGACGTATGGAGGCGGCGGCCACGGTGTCGTTGGAGAGTATGGCATCATTTGGGGCTGGCTGGGCTGGACATCTCTGTGGTCACTAATGTAGCAAAGAGATGAGTAAGAGGCTGCGTCTTCAAACTTACTAATTTATTCAAACAACAAACAGGCAGGTCAATACCTGTTATGAGTGGAAATGCAGTGCCTGACATGAGGCAAACATAACAGAGGTCAGAGTACAACCAACTGTGATTGGTGGAGGATGGAAAGATATACACAAATCAATACACATGATACAAATGAAGTTAAGATATATATAGCTGGAATGCTGATATTGTAATGCTTGTGCTAAGAATGGTACAATTAACATAACTATGATGTGAACGAGAATATATATACAAAGGATGCGTGGCATCTGCTGTGTTTCTCGTATGTTTGCACTTGGCCCACAGAAATGCTCATTGTGAGGAGATCAGCTGGCCAGGTAAGACTGACGGTGTGTGGTTACATTTGTGACCCTACAACATATATATATATATATATATATATATATATATATATATATATATATATATATATATATATATATATATATATATATATATATATATATATATATATATATATATATATATATATATATATATATATATATATATATATATATATATATATATATATATATATATATATATATATATATATATATCCAGAAGGTGTAGAAGAAGACAGCATGAAACATAATTCACTTTATTCTTCCTGCGACGTCTCGAGACCAGGCTAAAATGAAAGATGAAAAACTGATAAACAATACAGCATAACAAATTATTTTTTGTTTACACGCAAAACACATTTAATAAAACAGGGTACAGCAGTGAAATAAAAATTACTCCGCAAAAAAAAAGAAACACAATTAAAGTTACGAGTAGTTAAAAAAAAACTTATCTCAACGGAGTTCAGTTGCTGTATAGAAAATGCACCGAGAGTAAACAACAAGAAGGGCGTGGTTTAAGCTACGTACAAGGGAACAGAAGAAGAGTGGCTATTTAAGGTGGGAACCAGTGCCTTTATAGCTAGAGGTTCTAATATTGGAAGGTGGTGCTCATATGGACTTGATAATAATATCTTGAAATCCTTATAATTTATATTATTTTTTATAAAATTTCCTATGAATCCTAATGTTAGATAGTTCTGGGTTGGATAGTTTACACCCTGTACAGAAACTAATGCCCATATGTGCACCACATCTCACCTTAAGCAGGCAGCGTGTGTTGCCAACGTAAGTCTGCCTATTGCATCAGCAGCAAGTATAAATATAGACAACACCGGACTGCATTAAGGGAGGTAATATCTCTTTACGATGCAACATACTACCAATAGGCCTAGGGTTTATTGAGACAAACTTGACATCAACAGCTGGAGAATAATTAATTAAAATTCTCCTTAATTGAGGTAAGAAGGAGGTGTCATGCACATAAGGAAATCATATATATGCCATATATATATATATATATATATATATATATATATATATATATATATATATATATATATATATATATATATATATATATATATATATATATATATATATATATATATATATATATATATATATATATATATATATATATATATATATATATATATATATATATATATATATATATATATATATATATATATATATATATATATATATATATATATATATATATATATATATATATATATATATATATATATATATATATATATATATATATATATATATATATATATATATATATATATATATATATATATATATATATATATATATATATATATATATATATATATATATATATATATATATTTATATGTGTGTGTGTTTGTGTGTGTGTGTGCATGTATATATATATATATATATATATATATATATATATATATATATATATATATATATATATATATATATATATATATATATATATATATGGCAGGAAATGTTGGAGCAGTCAGACCACGCAAAACACATCAGGTAAGGGTGACAAAGTGGAGGTCAGTCATTAATAGGTAATACATTTATTGCGCCGATACATTTCGTAACAATATTGTTTACATACTCAAATCTAAAAGCGAAAAAAACATACAATTTTAAAATAAATGGAATATAGATTTTTTAAAAACCAAAATAATTCAGGAAAAAACAGCTGTTATGCCATAAGATGAAGACTGAATGAACAGAAAAGGAAAGAGACGCAACAAAGAAACCGGCTCAAGCCAGATACAGCTGAACAAAGGTGAAGTGTGAGTTCAACTTGGGCACTAACTGCTTAATAAATAACGATTCTAAAATAAGCAGTTCATGAAGCCAGCTTGTCTGGCGCAAAACAGAGAAGTCAGAGTATTCGAAACTGGTTTTACATATTTTTGCTTGATTTCTGACATTGGAAAATTTACGATTGGGCAGTCTGCAACCAGTGCAATGGCTAACACTTTTATGTGAATCAGCCCAGACCCTCAGCATTCGTTTAGTCGATTCCACGTATGCCCCCGAATTACATTTGGTTCAAGTATATTTATACATGACTGAGGACCGAATCGCTGTTTACGAACGTCCCAGTGAAGGGAACAATTGAGATTATTTAAGATAAAATTTTTGTTGAACCCAGTGACACTTATTGTAACTACGATCGTTACTGTTTTAAGATACTTTTACAGTTAGTAGCGTTGGACTCTGCCTTCATTCCTAATGATAATTTATATAAACAGGTTGACGGGATAGCAATTTAATCGCACCTTGGTCCAACGTTTTCCAAATTTTTATGTGCTCCCTACAGGAGGGTATGTGGGAAAACTGCTCCCTTGGTTTTTATCATCTTGTGCATAAACGTTATGTCGGTGATACCTTCGTTCTTTTCTAATCTGCTTTTCATGCAGACTGATTCTCCTGTACATTAACGAAATACAACCATTATTAAATCCACGTTAGACAGAGAAGAAAATAAACAGCTACCCTTTTTGGATGTCCTAGTGTATCGACGTAACGATAGTTTTAATACTTCTGTTTTTAGAAAAAAAAACTGTTAGAGGCTTGGGTTTGAATTTTTATAGTGCTTGCTTTTATGATTTTAAACTTATTCAATTTTTACTCTCCTCTGCAGCGCTTATACTTTAACCTCGTCATGGGAATCATACCATAAAGAAATATCGTTTTTACATAAATATTTTACCGGCAGTTGTATTCCTTCCCATATTTCTATAGATACTGCAAAAATTTCATAAACAGGAAACTATCTGGTTCTCTGTTACTAGTACAGTACCAAGGAAGAAACTTTATGCCAGTATACCATATATTCAAGATGCGATTTAAAAAAAAAAAAAAAAAAAAAAAAAAACATTAAGGGGAGAGGTGTCACTTAACACTGACTTCCAGTATTTATCATTCAATTTGTTGCAAACTTTTTGCATGTATTAAGAGTAATAAGATTCCAAGCATAATTGATTTCAGAAACATATAGAAACAGAAAAGTTTTCTGCCTTGAAACCCAAGCTTTATTCACCATGTCTCACAGCATCTACTCGTTCAGACTGGTTTCATTTCTAATCCCTGAGTTCGAAAGATAAATAAAAGGTGAAGTAATTGAAAAGGGAAAGAGTGATTTATATGCAAATTCATCAAAGAGCGTGAGGGCGGAAGGACAGATGAAATGAAATGATTAAACACAACAATGATAAATAGAGTTGGTTACGGAGGTCATATACTTTAAAATTCAAGTTCCTGACAAATAACTGTAAATTATTCATCGTGCACTGATTGTGCAGAATAAAAATGTTACCTTTATATGTAAATATATTCTACAAAGGATATTTATAACAAGCTTTGTTTTGATTTCTAGAAACGACTCCAGAGTACATATAAAGGTAAGATTTCTATTCTGCGGAATCAGCGCTCGGTGAATACTTTACTGTTATTTGTCAAAAACCTGAATTTTAAGGTAGGCTATATAACCTCCATAACCAACTTTTTATCATTGTTGTCCTCAATCATTCCATTTCATCTGTTCTTCGCCCTCGCACTCTTTGATGAATTTGCATATGAACCACTCGTTCCCTTTTCAATTATTTCACCTTTTATATGACTTTCGAACTCAGGGATTAGAAATGAAACCTATCTGAACGAGTACATGCTGCGAGACATGGTGGAAAAGCTTGGGTTCCAAGGTGGAAAACTTTTCTCTTTCCATATGTTTCTGAAATAAAATATACTTGGAATCATGCCTGAAACTGATGGAGTGACGAATATTTTTACTATTTTGCGTATGGGAAAGCATTTATATATAAATATATAGGTAAATATCAAGAAAGAACAACATATGACACATAACAGGAAATATTCTCATTACATATTGTTCATTTGTCGTTAACCAAAATTACGTAATTTTTAAATGTTTTCATTTGTAATGTATAAGTTAACAAAAAGTATGGACATTGCTAATACTTATACACCATTTTACTGTCAACAAATTGAATTGTTTTATCTAACTTTTCATTTCGGTAAAAAAACTGGTAAACCTTAAAACCTCAGTATTTTCCTATTTTTACACAGTCAGTTTCCTCTTTAAATGATGTAAAACGAAGTATTTTCCCGAACTGATTATTATGGACAGACATTGCCATATGTATCACATTTCCTATTTTTTAATCCTAAAATCCCCAAATGCCCTTCATCCATACTATTGAAATAAATATTTAATGCTAGTCGTTGTCTAATATCTGTTTTCAAAGCGTTTTGAAGTAATCAGATTATACATACATACATACATGCATACATACATACATTCATATATATATATATATATATATATATATATATATATATATATATATATATATATATATATATATATATATATATATATATATAGATATATATATATATATATATATATATATATATATATATATATATATATATATATATATATATATATATATATATATATATATATATATATATATATATATATATATATATATATATATATATATATATATATAAATATATATATATATATATATATATATATATATATATATATATATATATATATATATATATATATATATATATATATATATATATATATATATATATATATATATATATATATATATATATATATATATATATATATATATATATATATATATATATATATATATATATATATAGATATAGATATATATAGATATATATATATAGATATAGATATAGATATATATATATATATATATATATATATATATATATATATATATATATATATATATATATATATATATATATATATATATATATATATATATATATATATATATATATATATATATATATATATATATATATATATATATATATATATATATATATTGTGTGTGTGTGTCTGTTTGATATTGTTTTTACAGTACCGATGACTCTGCCCCACTAATAATTTTTGAAAGCTAGGATACACTTCACATCACTCGTAAAAACTAGCGATCAATATGCCAATAAATGGTTGAACGCCTATTTTCATATTTAAAAAAAGAAGGTAGAGATGGTGAACCTGTGAATAACTAATATAGAAACTTGTATGGTGTTTTTTCTGATGCTCAGTGAAAAAAAGAATAACTGAAGTGTAATTTGGAGAAATTCATTATCAAATATTTGAAGTACAAAACAAACTCTTTCTTCCTTGCCATTAATAAACTCTATGCCAAACAGGCAAGAAAGGTCTGCATAATAAGTCAAAGGAACACATCAGGAAAAAAAGACAATTATCATACTTCATAAGTCAAATAAAAGATTCAAAATCACTTTATGATATACTTATGATGCCTAATATGCCTAATATTGCTTCTGTTTTCAAAGATTCGATAATCGTATTCGAGACTAAGGCAGTCATGCTTGCAATGGTAACTAAATATTTTATCAAGATGATGATAACCTTCTTTTTAATCTGACACTTGCAAAATTAACCACAGTAAATTACATAGAATCCTAAATATATTTTTCCTAAGTTTTTGTTTGTTTGTTTGGTTGCAGTTGTTTAATATAAGATAGTACGAAACAGTATTTCAGTTCGATGAATAAGTAACTATACTTCATTTTTTTTTGTCGA
>JANJGK010005025.1:22500-52263 GCA_039081455.1 Macrobrachium rosenbergii
AAAGGTGACTGCATGAACATCACATGCCTTCAGTCCTAAGCTTTACCATCACTGGAATCCTGTTTTCATGCCTGAACATTAGTATCATCCAGGAATCTTTCTTTATTTAGCATAGATAGATATAATTTACAACTTTACTGAAAGGTGTACTGGACTGTTCGAGACCTTCCGTTATTTCTTTTTTCCCACATAGAACTCCCATGGACAAGACGGGCGCATGGAAATCTCTTTGCAGATCATATGCCTCTAACTCCTACTCATGTGCATCGTTGGCAGACTTCCCTGTAGCAGTAATCTTTCTTTCCTTTTCCTCTCAGCCCTGTTCTCGTCCTGCTAGCTGGTATTGATTATGGTATCCAGAGTTCCATGAAGGCTTAATACTATTGTAATTAAAGTGGCATGCATTAGCTTTTCTTATATTCACACACACATACGGTATATATACAGTATATATATATATATATATATATATATATATATATATATATATATATATATATATATATATATATATATATATATATATATATATATAGCGTATATATGTGTATGGATCAGAAAAGCTAGAGCATGCCACTTTTATCTACAATAGTATTACAGCCTCCATGGAACTCTGGATATCATCATCAATACCAGCTAACAGGTAGAGAACAGGACAGTGAAAGGAAAAGGAAAAATGGATTACTGCTACAGGGAAGTCTGCAAACGAGGCACATGAGTAGGATGTGGAGGCGATGATCTGCAAAGAGAGTTCCATGCGCCCCAGCTTTGCCCATGGGAGTTCACTGCTGAAAAAAAGAAATAAGGGAAGGTCTCGAACAGTTCAGTATACACAAACACACACACACACACACGCACACACACACACACACACACACACACACACACACACACACACACACACACATATATATATATATATATATATATATATATATATATATATATATATATATATATATATATATATATATATATATATATATATATATATATATATATGTGTGTGTGTGTGTGTGTTTGTGTGTGTGTATGTGTGCATATGTATGTATGTATAATAAAGTGAATGTTTTTATATTTGTCCGCTATAGAAATCCGAACCGTTTGACAGACCCACAAAAAATTTTTCACACGGCCTCTATGTTACCCGAGAAATATTATAACTCAAAATCAAACACCTACCCCATGACAAACATACGAACACAGGCAAAGCAAATGAAATTTTCGTTTTTACCGGTGCCGTTCATCTTTTCTTCAATAACTTTATGAGAGTCACCAGAAGATTGGGCGGAAAACCACCACCTTTTCTGTTGGTGACGTCATTAAACTCCTCCCACCGCAAACCCTATAATCAGTTTAGTACATCCAAAAAATTTAACAGATGTGTTTGACTGTATTAGAATTACTTTTATTCAATCATAAAGCAATGTAATTCAATATACAACTTCTACCACCACACCAGTCAGCCCTTACAATCCTCGCCAGGGAAAAAAAAAGCAACAGACCAACTGCTTCAGTGACAGACCTACCTCATTAAAAAATTACACACGACGAAGTTACTTAATTTTTTCCATTGTTTGTCTTAAGCCAAACGTATCTTAATTATTCCTTGCCAATAAAATACAATTTCTTAAGTACCCTGTGGTATTACGATATCATATCTAAGTACTTGATGCAAAACAAGAAAAAAAAAATCTTTGTGGTCATGGGAACAACTCTGGAGATCAAGAACTAACTCATCACCAAGATGAAACAAATCCATCACCATCGGTGCATGTGTATTATAAGACCAAATGCTTCTGTGACAGACCTACCCCTCATTAAAAAATTACTCAGTGCGAAATTACCAAATTTTTTTTCAGTGTTCATCTTAAGCCAAATATATCTTAATTATACCTGGCCAATGAAATAAAAATTCTTAAACACCTTGAGGTACTATGGTTATCATATCTAAGTACTTAATTTACTAGAAAAACTTCGTAGTTATGGGCATAACTTTGCAGATACAGACCTATCATTCATCCTATTTATCCTACAACAATAAGACCCCTTTAAAATCAATTTTTGATTAGAATTTACGCGAATTTGACCATAATTTATGATGAGGTTTATTAGTATAATTGTTTATTACCTCGATAAAATCAACATTTAATCAACCTGTATTGATGATTTCTATAAGAGAAGACGAAACAAACCCATGGTGCACGTTGTTGCATTTTTTTTTTCGTTCAGATGCGAAAATCCTCATTAATTCATTAGTTCCTTCTTCGTTTTAGTGGAATACATTTGGAAATCTTTTCCGAAAGGCATTTGCAGTATCTACGTTTATGGAGGGTAAATGTATGTGATGCAAAATGGGATTAAATTAGGAAACGGTAACTGCTGCACTCTGAGGAACGTCGGCATGGTTTTCTATGGTGGGAGTCGGGTAAAGAATATTTGTCTTTGCAAGTCAGTCATTCTCTCTCTCTCTCTCTTTCTCTCTCTCTCTCTCTCTCTCTCTCTCTCTCTCTCTCTCTCTCTCTCTCTCTCTCTCATTTTCTCCATTTTAATCAGACAAGTGGCTGTACACACACACACACACACACACACGCACACACACACACATATTATATATATATATATATATATATATATATATATATATATATATATATATATATATATATATATATATATATATATATATATATATACTTTTCTATTCCTTGGAAGACTGCAGCGGGGGAGAATGGTTATTTTGGTTTGCCCTATAAAAGTTTTCCTTGCCTTTATTCTCAACTGACAGAACCCTAAGAAAAACTGGTAATCGTAGCTGATAACGCCTCCTCCAAAGCGGCTATTTCCATGTCATCCTTTGCTCTGATTCTCCATGCTCGCGATAATAACCTGGTGGGAACGCTGTCAACTACTAATTGGTGTGAACATCGAATCCGGGCATTTCTTTTTTTTCATTGAAAGTGCCACACAGTTTGTGTGTGCTTGTCTATATGTGTGTGTGTGGTGCTTGGTTTCGGGGTGGGGGTGCGGGAGTTGAACATAAGGAATGACTGTCAGATCATGTTGAATCTGGCCTGCATGCTGAATCATCTACAAAGTTTGTGGGACACGGAAATCAACGCAGAGTGAAGTGGGTCAGAAGAGACTGCAAGTCCATCAAGTGTGTAAATAAAAATGAGTCAAGCGCTGCACTGCTGCGCTCTAGAGAAGTTCGTTCACACTTCCGTGGTTTTCGGGTGAGATGGGGTCAGGAGGGAGCAATGAGTTAGAATACGGGCTAATCAGAGGTAAATAATTTTTGCGAGATGTCAACGGGCAGTTCTGCAGTTTCATTAATTTCTCAAGCAAAAAAAAAAATAAAAAAAAAAAAAATTCCTTATATGCCTTACGGGAGATATCAAGTTGTTTCGCGTTGTGGCTTCGTCTTTTGGCGAATTTTGTTGCATCAGGTGCAATATCACACTAAGTAAATTATACATAGGTATACATTAATACACCATGCAAATAAGAGACTGCTGTTTGTCATTAAAGACTGGACACACATTTGAGCAGTGGATCTTATATGGTTGAGCAATCCAAGCCTTTCTGCGTTGACTGTTCAGCCCCTTGATTGCTCGCCACTTGATGTGCGGTGTCCCAGTCTCAATGAATTTTGGGGCGGTCTTCTCTTTGGTTGCCTTGATGAAGTGGGTAATTATCTTCCCTTCCCGATTGTCGGTGAGGCCTTTATGAATGGTTAATGTTCTTATATATAGTATGTGGAAGTGAGATCTGAAGTCATAAAGTATGAATCAGTAGCCATTACAACCAGTCAATAATTTGACCTTATAATGTTTATTTTTGGTACTAGATTTTCAACTAAATTTCTAAACTTCCACAAAATTAAACATAAGTATAGGAATATCGCATTTCAATTGTTGATTTGTTCTATTCGCTGGCACATGTAGACAAAACTGAGTGAATAAGACATTTGCATGATGCATACAAGTTAGGAATATCCATTTTTGGAATTATGGCAGGTGGTATATAGATCCTTTCACAAATATAATAAAGTACCCATTACTCTTACTTTAATTAACATTCTCTCACTATATATTATAGTTGTCCATTCGGTGGGTGTGTCACCACACTTGTTTTATATTGGTCTATAGAAAATTTAATTAATGAATGATGCTTTCCAGTTCCCTTCTGATAAATTCATGGTATTAGTTTCACTGCCGATGGTCAATTCCGGATTCCTCCCTTTGTAAGAACATTTCCTCCTGACAAACACAATTTCATCATTCTATAAACTAAATGACTTGAATTACCCACATTTATCCACGTCCCCGACTTTTCTCTTCCGTAAATTAATTGAATATTTGCTTGTTAGATTGTAAGACACCGAGTCGGCAATTTTCCTTTTCAAATGTGCATCAGTGAGCGGACTTCTGTCAGTTTAAATCGGTATTCACATACTTATTAATCAGTCAACCTCTTGATGCAAACGCCTCATTTTGTTCTTGAAGACAGTTGATAGTGAGACCTCTATGGGGAATTTACTTCGCTTTATTGGTATCCTTATTGCTCAAACCAGGTCACAATAGCTAACTTTATCCTCCTGGCTGCTTTAAGTAGAAAGAGAATAATCTGTTTTGATGCGGCTCAAAAAATTTAAGTCAGCTAAGTGAAATTATTATCGGTAACTTCGAAGTGATGGCTAAGTCATTCTTCTGAACAAAGACATCCATGTATGTAAACAAAGCCCGTACCTATGAAAGGGCGAAAACAATTATAGAAACAACTAAAGTCTCCAAAAATCGAATCAACGCCCAGATCCATTTAATAGTGGGAGCGAAATAGAGGAATAAAAATTGCACTGAATTCCTCGTACCATTCAGAATAACAAATTATTTTCACCCTTTTATTTTGTGCGGCCTCAACCAAACTCATGTGCACGGCTACTCTTTGTCCAATATAAAACTAAACGGTTTTTTCATTGGATAAAGAACCGAAGTTGTTTGTAGACATACAAATAAATTAGCGATAAACTAACGCATCGTGAACGATTATAAAAGGGAAAATTGAAAGTACAGCAGCAAAGGGACAATAGAAAAGTTTAAAATAAAATTATAACTAAAATTGTTGTTTCTAAAAATATGAAAGGAAAACATCGAGGCAAGAGTGAAAGCGATTACTATAAAAACTATCAGGTACAATACGAGGGAACTACTAAGGGATTCAGAGCCGATGAAACACGGTTTTTCGGTAGCTCATTTTTATCGAAGCATCGGATAAAGGTGAAAGGCAGCAAGCGTATATTTTATAACCCTACCAAATTTTTGCAAGTATTATTTATTACCTTAGTTCAGTAGTTCTGGTACACACAATGTAAGAAATGTTGGTCACAAGTAAGATATATGTTAAATGAAAATAAAAATCTACAGTTTGGGAAATCTAAAATGTTTCCTACCTCCAAACAGCAATGTTCACAATTCTTAATCAGCAGGTCTCGAACCACAAAGCTTCACCGAATACTTCTAATAATATTCGGCATTGATCTTCGAATGACCATTTCTGTGATAACTAAACCCTTTACCCCATGGAACTCCACCCAAAAGAAACACACTTACGAACTAATTTACAGGAACATGGGCATTTCCGGCGAACCAACTCACAAAGTCTTGTTGCAAGGCAGGGATGTTCTCACTTCTCAAGAATACCTGATGTATTTAACACTTATACAGTTTTACTATTTAGGTAATGCGCCAGACACCAGCTAAACATTCTCTCAAGGATCTTCCTAATGCCTTTAGCCACACTAATAAATCAAACATCCACTGTGTATTGTAATTCATAAAATATTTGTGACCTACGAGCCTTATACAGTATATATATATATATATATATATATATATATATATATATATATATATATATATATATATATATATATATATATATATATATATATATATATATATATATATATATATATATATATATATATATATATATATATATATATATATATATATATATATATATATATATATATATATATATATATATATATATATATATATATATATATATATATATATATATATATATATATATATATATATATATATATATATATATATATATATATATATATATATATATATATATAGATATATATATATATATATATATATATATATATATATATATATATATATATATATATATATATATATATATGTAAAGGCTCGCGAAGGTGACCTTTGAAAAGTTGGGTCAGCTATTCGCAGGGTCTATTTTCACTACACGCAGCAGATAGGAAACTGCTGAAGCAATTCGCATACCACAAGGGTCGAAGAAACCACCTTGGTGACAAGACACGGGCTGGCAAATGCGTTTTCAGCAAAGAACGTTCTAGAAGCTGAACCAGTTACAAAATCCAGTTTTGAAGGATGCATGTTGATAGTGACACCTTGAAATACAGAGGCGGGTCTTGCCGAACTTTGACCTCGAATGATGTTATACAAAAGTACGTTCGTTCGTGTGTTACATAATGAATATAATGGGAGGAACCGTTGTTCGAATCGGACTTATGAGATCCGATTCATGTGTGTCTGAAGATGTGTGATTTTTCACATGGAGACTGTCCCAGAGGACTTGTGGAGTGAGTAAGAATTCATATATGTTTTTTTACTTTGTTTTTCAGAACTGTGAACACACGGTACCTCCTGTGTCAGTGAAATGTGTGTTTCTGCAATTTTTTACATTTTATGATTTTTAATGTGACGTTTCTTCTTTCACAGGTATTTCTGTTCCACTCCATTCCTATTCCTTTTTCCTCTCTCCATCCTATAAGGATGAGAGTGGTATGACATTTGAGATGACCTGTTTTAATTGATTGACGTGTTCATGTTTTGACAGATGAGTTATTTTCTGTACTTGGGGGTTTATGATTTTGGAACCTTATTTCCTTAGAAGATTTTCTGATAGTAGTGTTGAAACATTGGATTTCATTCTTCGTAATTTTTAAGAAGTTATTTTTCGTTGATTTTTGTCAATAAAGGGTTTTAGTTTTGCACTTAGTATCTCATTCCAGTAGTCCTTAGATTTTAGTTAGGGAAAGATATAACTTACGATGCCGGCTCACGTTACTGCTATCACACAATGTCTCGGGATAAGCGAGATCAAACCTCTGTTCATAAAACAGAGACTTAAATCAAGTATAGGCCCAGAAATGGCCTTTACAGTTTTTGGTGGCAGTGGTGTGCGAAAGTTTTGGTGGCAGCGGTAAAAGGTAGCGTAAAAGGTAGCGTATAAGGTAGTTAGGGCAGTTAGAAGGTGTTAAATGATTAGGCATGTATATGTTTCCGAAGAGACATAAATTAGTGTTGGCAGTTCAGTTAGTGGCTTGGATATCGAGAGAGAGATAGGAGCTGAGAGAGAGAGAGAGAGAGAGAGAGAGAGAGAGAGAGAGAGAGAGAGAGAGAGAGAGAGAGAGAGACTGTACTAGCTCAGCGTGACGCGCTCTGGCCAAGGCTACCATGATTCCTTTCGGGATAAAAGTCAATTACGTCATTAACCTTATAACAGATGTGGTAAGAGGTTATGACATTTTTTTACCTTGTAAAAAACACACACACAGTATATATATATATATATCTCTCTCGATATCCAAGCCACTAACTGAACTAAGGAATTGTCACAAAAGCATGTCTAAAAAAATATAATTTATTCAGTAGTCTAACATGCTTTAGTATCAAATAGAAATGAAATGGGAATATCTACATCTCAGATTTGGCAACCCAAAAATGGCCAAATAAGATATCACACAGTTCTATCAACTTCCACTAACTGAGTCTCTACAACATAAGAGTGACAATAAGTCAAACACGACCGAAGTCATGATAAGTCACATTCCCCTCCATTTACTTGACCTCTAATTCAACACTTCTGAGGAAATAATGGGAAAAACTGAACTTTTAAAATAAACAGGCACATAGAAAAAAATGTGGGATATCTCCCACGTTACTAACCCCAAGAATACGCATAATTAAACTTGGCAAAATCAAAATTAAGTAAAATCAATAAAAACCAAAAAGACATGGAAAATAAAAATAAAAGGGGAAAAAGATATTTAAAGCATGGTAGCAGTGCAAAGAACAGTACATGTTAAACAAAGTTATTAAAACCCAATTGGGTTTTTGAAAACACAAAGTCTTAGCTCACCTCACAGCCAGTACATAAAGTCTTCCAGCAAAGTGGATCTTTTCACTAAGAAATCAAGACCCGAATGTCTAGCCTGTACTCAAAATGGAAAATTCACACTTCCTATCACATGCGCATGAGAGCAAACTCGCGAACGAACACTCCTCTGGAACTTGACGACTTCTGGTTATCGTAACATTCCGACATGGCCAGAACATCACCTAAGGAACAACGCCCTCTGTCTCCAACAAAAGCGAGACTGACGATGGGCCTTTGTCAGCAATGACTCTTGAATACGTAGGCAATGATTCGCATTTAAACTTGCCCAGAATATCTCAAAGAATGCTTAGCTAAAAAAAAAAAACGAAATATATTACATTGCACTTAAGATTTATATATATATATATATATATATATATATATATATATATATATATATATATATATATATATATATATAGCGCACACACACACACACACCCCACACACACACACACACACACACACACACACACACACACACACATATATATATATATATATATATATATATATATATATATATATATATATATATATATATATATATATATATATATATATATATATATATATATATATATATATATATATATATATATTGTGCACGCGCGCGCTGCCATTCCTATTTAAAAAAGATCTGGGAAGGGACCTAATACCAGAAAGAAAAGCATAAAAAACAAACATATTAACTATGCAATTAATTAGGAAGGTTGAGGATTTTTGTAAAATTGTAATAACATAACCGAGCGAAATATGGAGGAATCTCCTATGATAAAGATGTGCTTAACTGGTTTAAAACTTTTTTCATCTTAACCTGTTTCTTAACCATTGGCAGTAATGGCTTGTTCGTTTCAGATAAAAAAATTACTCTCGTAACATTTAGTTCAGTTTTTAGTTCTCTCTTACCCAATTCGCCATCGCCTGTCAATTGAATATATCCTGAAATGGTATGAAATCAGTTGGTACCTTAGCTTTACTTTTCTTTCCTTTTCGTTATCAAAAGTTATATCATCACCTCACACAGACACACACATCCATATATATATATATATATATATATATATATATATATATATATATATATATATATATATATATATATATATATATATATATATATATATATATATAGGCAAATACAACTGGGTTGTCCATTTGTGATGTGCAATGGTGAATTCTACCAACAAATATTTGGTATATGGCAATGAGCAACCCTTTATCCCCATTACTATCAAACTTGTATATGCATTCCTTCAAAAGCGATATTTACATATTATTATTTATACTACTTTAAAGTGATACATAATATGTTGAATCTATTTTAGTTGTTTTGTCTGCTGGCATTGATGTAAATGATTTACTCTCTAATCTGAAAAACCAGGTACCATCAATTAAATTCACTTTAGAATTAGAAAAAAGACATTTGCCTCCCTTTCATAGATGTTTTAATACGCAGAGAACCTTTGTAATGCAAATTCAGTATTTATAGAAAACCAGCCAACAACTTAACGTATGTCCATTTCTATTCAGGCCACCACCTTAATGTCAAAATATCCATTATTTCTTCTATGCTTTTACGAACATTGGGCACTGTCAGTGAGCAATGTTTAAGTTTCTGATTACATGTACTGTAAAATTTAGTAGACCTGCCAATAAACAATATATATATATATATATATATATATATATATATATATATATATATATATATATATATATATATATATATATATATATATACATATATTGAAAGTCCTTTACTCATACAATAATGTTGTTGTTTACATGTGACACCGTTTGCCAATTATTTGTAATACCTGAATCCAATTGCAAACGATTTGAACCAGAAGCTTCTTACGTAACTGTGTAATATAAAATACTCTGGCATAATGCATATGAAGCAGCTTAGTTCTTTTAATAACATGCATTCTTGCTATGATAACAGAGCATAAAGAGAATGTTATATTTAAATGGTAATCGCCCCTGAATTAAAATGAATAATAAAATCGTTGATACCCAAGGGCTTAGGCCACGGTGCCTTTAACACAAGAAACGTGCAATCTTAGCTAAATGATGTTGATAAAATTGTTTTCTAGGACAGACCACTTTATGAAAAGAGAAGAAAATTGGGATCTTTCCAAGATAGTGACCCCCAAGGATTTTAATCCTGTATGTATCCACCTTTACGGCGTGTTTAGTGTACAAGCCCGTTGGGGGTTACCGTAAAAACATGAACAAAACTTTATAAATGTCATAAAGAAATATTAGTCCTAGATACCGACCCCCGAAAACCGTTAGAGGTCACTATCGAGGAAAGATCCGAAAATTGTATTTGGTTTAAGTGGATAAAGGTTAATAGATACTATTTTTGAACGAACAACACTTTCACACATATGAGGGCAGGTGTATATCAATACTGCTACCTGGTTAGTGTAGCACTCATTCACGTGTTATACTGAACAGAATAAGATAGAATATTAATAAGATTTAAGAATCTATAAGAAAAATTGTCAAGTGTTAGCAAAGGGGAAGTTTCACTTAATAGGATGAAAACATGCCGGTAGGAATCTTCTAGTTGGATGAATATTAGAAATGAATAAAGCACAATGTAGAAAGAATGTCTTGTATTAGGCAAACCTGTATAGCAAGCAATTACTCACATAAAGAAACGCTAATGCTTCCTCCAACAGGGAACTTGCCTCCCACAAGTCTAGGGCTTTTGACGCTTGCACTCTTTCATCAGTCCTGGCATTTTCAACAACTGGTCTCCTTACAGATCATCTTTTTGCTTTATAGGAAAGAGAAGAAATCTACACTGTTGAGTAACACTTCTATTTCAGTTTAATATACATCTCGAACAAGCAAGATGTTTTAAAGTTAAGCCAGCTACGCTGTCGATCTATGCTCATTTTAGATAATCTCTTGTGAGTATATTTATTAAAAACTTAATCTTCTTAAAACCACAGAGAGCTGGATTAAATCTTGGAAACTGGTCGTTTAAAAAAAAAATCAGTAAAAAATTAAATACTAAAGAATATGAGGAGACGTGTATTACATTAGCACTTCTACATGATATAGATATAAAGATACAGCACGTATCTCAGACGTCACGTATCTCAGATGATATGAGTTATCAACGTCTCTTTGGAAGGAATAAACGAGGAAAAATCTAGAATTAAAAAGTGTCTGCAAATTGTTATTAAATATAATTACCGGCAAAATATATGTATATGAAGGACTGATTCAAAGTATAAGATAACTTCAGAATATTTCTGATTTATAAGTAAAACATTAAGGGGATTATTACAAATCGTTATTTGAGAATGTTGCAAAGAAGCAATCAAATTGTATGTATACCTATCTTGAAATAAAATGACTATGAGTGGAATAGACAGTTATACAGTAAGGGGATATTAAAGAAAGTATAATATGGATGACTGTTTACGACCAATAAAAAGTTCCTGTGAGGGATGAAATGCCTTCCTGTGGGTAATTAACAGAGAGGATTGTACAGTGTAGCTAACATATTAATCGGCAGATACCTTCATTGTATTTTTTCTTAGCTATCGCTTTAAACTCTGTCAACTCTGCTACTGATTCTTTTTTAGAACTATAATTGCTTAAATTTAGATTTTCCCTCCTGCATTGTAATAATATTTTTAGATTACAGAAGACATCTGTCATAAGTATTTTTTTCTAAATATCTGGAAGTCACAGACAGTTTTTTTTTTTTTTTTTCTAAATGAAATTCTGTCTTTAGAAAGTGGTCGTTTTGTCCAGATGAAATACTTACAACCTGGACACTCAAAATACCATTTAATAAATGAAACAACAGTGCATATGTTGATTATGTAAAGGATTTCGTACAATCATGTTTTATATTCGTTCATTTTATTTACTTTCCAATCTAAATTTTTCTTTTCATCAAATACAGTGCTTAAGGAATGTCATGTCGGGCAAAGAGCGGAAAGACAACCATGTCTGTATTGGCAGCTTTCCAAAATGAAAGGAACCTTCTCGGTCTCCATAGTTCTCCTGGGCCCGGGTTCGATTCTCCGGCCGGCCAATGAAGAATTAGAGGAATTTATTTCTGGTGTTAAAAATTCATTTCTCGGTATAGTGTGGTTCGGATTCCACAATAAGCTGTAGGTCCCGTTGCTAGGTAACCAATTGGTTCTTAGCCACGTAAAATAAGTCTAATCCTTCGGGCCACCTCTAGGAGAGTTGTTAATCAGCTCAGTGGTCTGGTTAAACTAAGGGATATTTGACTTTAGAGCTTCAAGTCATCCGCGCTGGAAAACATTTCTCATTCCCATCGGACATTGAACCGAGTTTTACCTAAGGAAGAGGAAGTCTGGGCCCTTCAAGGAATCGGTTACTAGCAAAGCCAGGAAACAAGTCCCATTTAAGAGGTGTAAGAACTGCCACAAGGGAAAGATTCTACAGTGTTTAATAAATATGAGGTACCGGTTTTCTATTTATGAATGATTTAATGTGAAAGTATGTTATTTTTTTCTTAATAAAAATTTAAAATTATAAGTCACATAAAATTAAAGGGAAAGAAGACGCACAGAAGTAACGCCAAACAAACATACATAACTGCAAAAAAATAAATAAATAAATAAATAATAATAAAAATACTGGCACTAGTGCGCAATCTCTTGCATATACTTTCAGACAACTGAATGCATCTTATAATTTCATGGACTATATTTTCTTTTTAAAATTATGAAGCGTCACTTGTGCATGCTTGCTGCTCATTTAGAATGTGTTTTCTAAAGCTTGGAGGGAGGAGTGCTTTCATTTGGTGTTTTTCGTGAAAACAACACTTATTAGTTTCTTCATTCCAAAAAGAATATGACAGGAAAATTACTCTGGCGTCTTGCCATGTAACAAAAGTGGAGAAGTAAAGAATTTCAAAATAATCAAGAGGGAATTTCGTCGGACGGACCTTGTGAAAGAGGACTTATCCATTTTTTAAACTTCATTTGGGCTCGTGATCCTGTCGATTCGAACAAAGGAAAACTGGTACAAAAAAGGGGTTCCTTATTCCTTTCCAAAAAACGGCTTTTAGCAGGAAATGCTGAGAGCTGAAAAACACATTCCCAGACATTACTGTGTCGTAGAAAGGAAAGATTAAGCTTCTGCTCTTCATGTCTCTTTTTTTTTTCTATGGTCAGAAAAACAATATTCCTTATCACCGAATAATTCTTTTATATATATATATATATATATATATATATATATATATATATATATATATATATATATATATATATATATATATATATACATGTATATATATATATATATATATATATATATATATATATATATATATATATATATATATATATATATATATATATATATATATATATATATATATATATATATATATATATATATATATATATATATATATATATATATATATATATATATATATACAGAGAGAGAGAGAGAGAGAGAGAGAGAGATGGAAGACTGTAAGATACTCGCCCGTCATGTGATTCATCTGAAAGTAATTATTCGTTATGGAAATGTTGCGGAACCAATGAAAATTTCATCAAGCATTGTAATTAAATCATAACTAAGGCAAAGCTCGTAGAGGAGATAAATATTTAAAAAATAAATAAACATTCAGTCTGGTCAACTTTCTTTGGCACCTTTGATATGACTTCCGTTTCCCAGTCATCAGGCGTTCTTTCCTTAATCAACATTCTGCAAATGAGGTCATATATATTTCACTTGCCGCTTGAACCATCTCTGCAGTCACTCCATCGTAACTGCCGTTTTCTATTCCTTCATATGCACTTGAGCGCGCACATGTCGAGAAATAGATTTTCACTAATTTTGCACACGATATTTTTACACGTAACTATTATATTTTTCTGTTCAGATCCATGCAAACTAGGTTTCCTATTATAATAATAATAATAATAATAATAATAATAATAATAATAATAATAATAATAATAATGATAATAATAATAATAATAATAATAATAATAATAATAATAATAATAATAATAATAATAATAATAATAATAATAATAATAATAATAAAAAGAAGAAGAAGAAGAAGCGTGGATAATCTTGATCTCTTACGTATACAACTTTTAAATATAAGCTTTGATAATAATACAGTGAATGAACCATAGTGCAAATCAAATAATTTTAATTCACTAGCCACAAACTTCAGAGTTTAAAAAGCTCCAAAGTAGAATTTATTGACACATCTGTGTTGATTTCTGTGATAGATTTTCCCATATTTAATTATCTAGTACTGGCAGACTAACCAGTTTAGATGTGACATCTTTAAATACTGAATTTCCTATTGATGACTTACTGCAATATTTATCACAACATTTGGACTTGTATAATCTAGAATTACCTACCAATGTTATTATTAATTTGATATCCCTTTGTATAAAAAGTTGTAAATTTACTTTCAATGATAATTTTTATGGACAGATATTTGGTATGGCTTTTGTCTAATATTTACATGGAATTCTTTGAGTCTAGACTTATTCCAAGAAATATATTCTCTAAGGTGTTTTGGGTTAGATATGTAGACGATTGTTTTTGTATAGTAAAAGGAAATGTGCATATTTCTAATTTCATGCAAACAATTAATAATCTTGTGCCAACCATAAAATTCACAATAGAATATGAGGAAAATAATTGTATACCATTTCTGGATGTCTTAGTTATTAGAAATAACACCAATTTTTGTTTTAAAGTACATAGGAAACCCAAGAATAATTTGTCATATATTCATTTTTATTCTAACCACGCTAAACAATTTAAGGTTTCAACATTTTCCAGTATGTATCTTAGAGCTCTTAGAATTTGTAGTCCTGAATTTTTGGAAGAGTAGTTTAAAGTTATTGATAATATAGGAGACTCATTGTTTATCCTCCATATTTTTTAGAACTTCGTAAAAATAAAGTAAAAAGGACATATTACAATCCAACCATTGTGAACAAAGAACTTAACACCATTCTCTGTTTACCATTTCGTCCCAATTTCATTCCTGCAGTGCCCATTTTAAAAACTATTGATATTAACTTAGTATTTAAATATAACAATATTTTGAGAAATAAACTAATTAAGAATAGCCCACCCAATTCAAACAATATTGTATACAGTATGCCTTGCAAAGAATGTAATAAGATTTATATTGGTCAAATATCAAAAGGACTAAAAGTAAGAAGCTCCCAACACAAATATGCCATTTCAAGAGACTTTTCAAATAATCGCATAGTGGAACATTGGCTTAAGACAGGCCACACGATGAACTGAGATAAATCAACGGTTATCTACAAGATCAACGACCATCGGAAAAGAAATCTGCTAGAGACTGTCTTCATTGAAGCTACTTCCACCAGGAATGTTAATCTCCACCCTGGATTTTCCCTTGATCCTTGCTCCTGTCTTTTTTGTTTAAAGAACATGCTGCCCTGATTCTGTTTTTGTATATAAATCTATAAATCTCTGTCAACTTCTTTTGTGTTCAGTGTGAACTTGAAAATGTAGAATAAACTACGAAAGTACTAGTTCAAACTCCCGGTTTTTACTCACCTTCCGCTGTGGACTTAGTGATTTTCTCAAGCACGCATTCCTTCGTGCTGCATTGTATTATATATATACTCGTATATATATATATATATATATATATATATATATATATATATATATATATATATATATATATATATATATATATATATATATAAATGTGTGTGTGTGTGTGTGTGTGTGTGTGTGTGTGTGTGTGTGTGTGTGTGTGTGTGCGCGTGTGTGTACTGTATGTTGCGGAATAGATGTTGCTGAAAATAAATTAAAATCACGTCTTATTTTTGCAAGGCTGTTTCATTTGTGTATTGTTGGACTGAGCAAAGTAGTCAAGGAAAGGACAAGAAATATAAGGGCGGTAAATGGAGCACTGTATTAATGAAATGGTGAGGAGGTCTGAGAGTGTTTATACATTAAAAACTGAAATTAATTTTTAACAAGAAAAACTTATGGAAGTAAACTGAAAGTAGACTTTTTTTTTAGTTGACAGTAAATATCTGCAGCGGATATCACCGTAGCTTCTATAATGCTTCTGATTGGCCGACGAAATGTGGTCATGGTAATTAATACAGTTGTCTTTGCTCTAATATACTGTATTGTAGTAATTACCACCGAAAAATGTCATTCTAGTGTCACTATCTTCAACAACTTCTCTGTAGAATAAGAAAAAGAAATAAACGAGTGCACAGGCCATGAAAAAAAAAGTTAGTTAGAAATAAAGGTGGAAGAACATTTCCGCGAGGAATCCCCATTCTGCCAAACCTGATTACCTTCATTGTCTTCTGGTGCGGTTATTTATAGTCAGCTAATAAAAAAAAAAAATTTGAGAATAGTGAATGTTAGTGTTGTTAGTTTAAGAATGAAAATAGTCGAATCATAAAGTACTTGTGAAAGTATTAGATGAAGTTTGAATGAGAAAATGTATGAGTTGGAGGATATTACCAGCATTTCATTTTCATTTTCTGTAGTATGCTCTATCGCTGTTTCCAGGCGTCAGTGCTGTCACCTGCCTCTCTCAATTTGCATTGATATTGAAGCTCTTGGACTGGTAAGTGCTGCACAATGCATGAAATGGTAATTTGGACAGTATTGCCTAATACAATCAATTTGGCACTCATACAAGACACATTGCATTATTTTAACTTTTCCTTTATGAGAAGTTAATGCATTAATATTGTTTAATTAGGTTATTATTTTAATGTGAAGTAAGATGGTTAAAGGGGATTTAAGTATGTGATGCAATGTAAAAAGTAGCCAAGAATTTATTTTGTTTCCTGTCTTTCATTTCCTAAAATCCATTGTTCCTATTAATAAATGTATAATAGGGCTATATCCTTGTCCAGTATGTTTAGTTAAATCCCCTCCCAAACCGAAAAAAAAAAATATTTCACCATAAAAGAACAAGTTCACCAAAGATTCCAGAGATTATTAGATTATTTAAGACGTTGGAAAATATCTCACGTTCAGAAGCGAAAAAGAAATGTGATTAGCTGGCAGCCTCCCCTTTGTTTCTGAGGTAGGTAAGGCAGTGGCGAGCCAAAGTTGTTTTTTTTTTTTTAATCAAAAATTCCAGTTTTTACTACTGCTAATATCATCCCACGCGTGGTATGGAAACGTCGTGTGCTAAGTATATTGATCAGAGGAGCACGTGGTCCTCGGCTGCCTTTGCATTAGTTATTTTCCTTGTGAATCGAGTCTTGGGGTTCAGTGATTCATATGCATCGGAGAATTAACTAACTTTATTAAATAGGTGGTATCAAGCGTTTGTATACCAGCTGGCTGCTGTATGGGATGCAGTCAATATGTATTCTTCCTAATCACTGTAAGCACCTATTGTTTCTTTTTTCTGAAACTAGATTCATAATCATGAACATCAAGAAGTTTCAGCATTCTTCTCAATTTTAATTTTGGTGTTTCTTGTGTCATGTCACTTTCACTATTTACTCCATTTCTTATATTTATTCTTTGTGTGTATTCCTGCTGACCTGTGTGAATATGCATATTTTCTGCTGAGGTTTTTCTCAGAAAGTCACACCAGGAATTAATTTGAATTAGTGGAACAGACTTTGAAAAGTAATTCGAGATGTTATATACATGAAGGGAGCTCTGAATTGTTAATTTCCATTGAAAAGCAAGTCGGAAAGAGTAAGAGACAGTGTATTATATGTCAAACTGTAAATTACCAGAATTCAGGTACCTCTGTATAATCATGGCCGAAGAAAAACCCGAAAGTATAGACTAGTGGGGGAGTTATTCAGAATGTTTGTGTTGGATATAGAGAATTTACATGAACATGGAATGAGACAATTAGAAATCAATGTTGATATGTCTCCTTTCTAATTTATTCTCAATTGTTGTCATTCTTATTTTTCCGCTAATTCCTAATAGATTAAGTTGTACCTTGGCGTTTTGAGATTATCATTCATGCAACTGTGAGAGTGTCTGTTTACCAAAGAAACAGTTCTCACGAATCCTATCTTTCTCATTTGATTGTGGTATTCTTTAATGACCAACTTCCTCAGTATTCATGAATTTTTGCTTTAGCTTGATGACTGTTTCATAAACGCTCACGATTTTCTGCTTCCATGTGACTCTGTTTGTAGTTGTTAAATATTCAGCAGTTTTGATAAGAAATTGCATCATCTTGGTTCTGTTTTATAATTTTGCTTTCTTTTTTTTATTTTATCATTATTTCTTGTTTTTTAAATAATTTTCATCTTCGTCCGTCCGCAACACTTTAAATTTGTTATCCTTTACCTTTTTCCTGAGAGCCATCTTTCACATATATACTGAATAATTCAGGGTTACAAATATATTTCAACATTTCAAACAAAAGTTTTGCACATAAGCACCACAACTGAGAGATATTATTGGAGGAAGAGTTTTCTTTTGCTTAAACATAGGACGCAGCTGGAGTCCATGCGAAAGACAAAGTAACAGGTATTGGGAAATCAGTGAGTGACAGACCACTCATATTTTTTTCTCACCTATTTGTTCGTGAAGAAAATTATTATATAACAAGATAAAGTGGAGAGGTGGTAGTTCCTGATACTCGAACGAATCTTGGAAAATAAAGACCTCTGTGTGTTCCTCCACTTCAGTCTCAGAGGGGTAAGGGTTGTACCCTGAACATTTTTCACTCTGTATCCTTCAATGTTACGTCACGAGAGTTGAGGCACTCTCTAACCAAGCAGAGGCAAAGGTCATCGACATGAATTTTTTTTTTTATTGGAGAACAACACTTCAGATCTCGCTCTCAGTACTCATGGGGGTGCATAAATCGAGGATTTTTTTTTTTCTCGGACGGGAAAAGAAAAAGTCATCCAGACTTTGGGGAACAGAAGAAGCAATCGAAGGGAAAGCAGGATATAGAATATAGATTATGTGCATAACAGTTAGCATGAGAGAGATGTAGGCGCACAAAAATCAATGTTTGCTTATACAAAAAGAAAAAGAAGGAAAATAGAAGCCGCTCTGTCTTTGCATCAATGAGAGTGTGAAACAAAATCACAGAAAGAATCAGGATGAGGAAGAGAATAAAAGGTGTAGTGGTAACGTGATAAAATGTCAATTTGCTGTCTAGACGGGATGGGATTGAATCAGAGTTCAAGAAAAAATCAGAAAACTGTCAGAAGCATAAAAACAACCTGTACTTATTAGCACAATCCATATGAACTCAGGCTGGCAAAAAATAAAGAAAAATGGACGAGCTAACAAAGCCCTGTCGATGTTGGAGTTTAAAAAATGTGAAGGAAATAAATGCAGAAAAAATAGGTGGATAAAGAGAGATTGAAAAATATCCAGTCTCAACCAATGATCCTGTTCCAACTTACGTGTCCAAAAGAATCTCATTCAAGGAATATGAGAGACAATAGAAAACCTTTCAAAGGTAACTGCCCAAAGTGCGCTGCAGGAATGCGTGGAATATTAACTTTTTATGTATAAACACGAGGTGAAAATCTTTACACGTCCAAACGCAACTGTAAAAAAAAAGAATAAAATAAACAAAAGCTATTAACAACACTAACATGAATCTAGAGGAATAACACAATAAATTTCAAATTAAAGAAGTGTATATGAAAATTCAACTATGACAAAAACTCAAAATCGTCGAACGTACTTTCCGTTCGTGATCTTGCAAATGTTGCCTGATTAATTTGCAAAAACAAAACAGACTATTTATGTTCAATAATTACTGACGGACGTCCGTCAATGAGGTGGAAAAATTCTAACCAATAAGTAGGCATACAATCCCTGTAATCAATGTCCACTCAGATATTCCTAAAAGCCATGCTCTTGATTAATTTCACTAAGCACATACAAAAATCAGGCAATACGACAAATGGTATCCTCCCTAGCAAGCACTAGCAAATTGTGCATTAATCTTTCACAACACAAATGAAAAATACTAAATATTTTAACATGACACCGCTAGGAAATTCACTGATTAGTATTCATAATTACGAAATGCGAATATCACAAAAAATCCAGCCAAAGTCTGAGTAACTATTATTTAACAAACTATCATTAACCTAAGTTGCTGCGTGAGATAGCTCATGCATAAAACAGAATTCATTTACTTGATATACCAAAGCAACACAAACTTTTCTTTTTTTGTATGGTCACCTATTTTAGAATGGTCAATTCAAATAAAATCCACACGTAAACCTAGGTATCCCATGACTAACGCAGGTACTTACTAATTATCTGCAGGTATCTCTTAGGCATCTAAGAATGATTAGTGAATGGGGAGCTGCTCAATATTTATAAGTTTTCCTTTGCGTCATTATTATCGGAAACAGGTGAGAGAAAAATTGCAACATATCACGCATGTCATGTTTGACATATCAGATGATTCTCCACACAACCAAATTAGCTCCATTAGCCTCGTTTACGATGGCTGCATATATCTTGTATATGAGACAAGGATGAAAATGCAAGCAACCAAGATTTCTCGAGGAAGCATCCATGAGCCGTTCGGCGGCGGTCAGCGTCACCATGGTAAGTCGTAGCAAAAACAGCTCGTGTGAATCGGTCTTAAGGATGCTGCAGAATCCTGGCAGGCGGAAGCTCTATATTCGTCTGATAGCGAAGTGTGACTTCTGATATTTGGTCCTAAGTATTCCAAAATGCTGTAGAAGCAAGTGAACAGGTAACTGGAGGACAAACACAAACTGATAGGCGTTGTTCTAAACAAGTACCTAATCTGGTTGTTGCTGTAACAAAACAATCTCAACTTTATTTGTGATCTGTCCTTTGAAAACATACCTTTCATTTCATTTATAAACGTCTCTTGTCTAATTATAAAGAGGGCTTTCCTATACCATAATCTTTTACCCAGTACCCGAGTTCTCTTCGGTGCAAATTTATAGCAGAAGAGTATATGGTTATTTTACAACCACTTCCGAAAAATCTACAGTTTGGAAAAATCAGTTTTGTGTGAAGAATCAGATAACTGGATGAAGGGGAAAGGCTCTATGCAGGAATGTAAGAATAATTTTAGTTGTATAATCCTAGACGAATAGATGGATTTGCGGTAAATAGAAATAGATAGTCAGTTCGTGAATTTTCGTTTTAAAATGACATCTGAGAAACGCAATGTATTTTTAGTTTCCATCATAAAGTTATTTTAGCTAAGCTGCTTACGCTGAAGGTGTTCAGGAAATTTCTTTGTCAATTCCTCATTTTCTAAAATCATGTGTTTGGGCGAAACATTCACACAGAAGTATTTTGGGTATTCTGTGCTATCACATTAATTTCATTATTTTCATTATTATTGATGTAGCCGCAACACCGCTAGTAAGAAAAAATATTAATATTCATAAGATAGGAAAACGTACAGGAAAACCATTTTAGCCCAAATAGAAATAATTAATTTCAAATCCCATTAGCCCTAATCACTTGCTGTAATATTTTGTAATCAACGACTGAGCTTTTAATCATAATGATTGGTGTTATTGAAGGTGTCAGTGCTTCCCAGTATTTCGTTCTAATTAATCAATCGTATTAACCATGAAATTAATTCTAAATTTTTTTACGACTTCGCAATTACAATTTTTAATGAGGCGCCACTTCGTGTTGATATTGCCTTACGTCAAGAATATGAATCCAATGAAAATATGTTTTGCTCTCCGCAGGGGCTTTTGCTTTACTTATGACCTCTTCTCATATCTGCTTGGATTTAACCCTGACAGCCCTCACTGTCTGAAGCGAAAGGACGAGGGTCCGAGAGCATTTCTTTCTCTCTACTTCCAAGTTAAAAATTCTCTTCCATTTTACGTTTGGCTATCCTTCGTTGGCAGGTTTGTTTCTTTCAGCTTTTTCTTGTTTCCATTTTCCCGGATTAAATAAGAAAACTGTTTTACAAATTCTATTGGCCTTGTCGTTCAGAAAAATTCACAAAAAAATGGACACAAAGCCTTCATTTTTATTTAATAGACAGAAGTCCGAGGTTTCTGTTTTGATTTCGTTCTATGCGTCGATTTTTTTATGCGGTCTGAGAGATTTAATCACTTCTTAAGTTAGCGTTATTACCCATCCTCTGGAGAAAAAGTTAGTCTGGTACCACAGCAAAATAGCGCTTTAGACAATTCTGGTTCGGTGTGTCAAGCTAACAGACCAAGTTCGATACATTTCCAAGACTTGTTTTTGTGAAACAAACAGAATATACAGGCTGACCAAGATCAACGGCAAAAATAACAAAAGCTAGATTGCCCTTCGCACATCCCACGCCTAGAGAATAGTAAGTGAAGGTCTTGGGGGTCCTAAGTATGTGATATTGTTAGCCCTGCTCCTGTGGACACCAGAAGAGTTGGGAGACCCAGATTTGCTTGGATGAGAACTATAAGACAGGAAATGGAGATGATGGATGTTGGTGGAAGATAAAGCATAGAAAGGACATGAGGAGTTGAATTGTGCAGAGGTACTTTCTCATCGTGCAGCGTTGGAGGGATAATGATGATGAAAGAAATAAATAATCGACCTAGTATTTGGTAACACAACCTAGTTTTTTTTCTTTGATCTATTTCTTTCAGGTTCTTGATATACTGCATTCAAGCTCTGGATGTGAGTGTCATATGCAATCACACTAAATACGTCTTCGTGTTAAGAATAAACTAAGTTTGTTGATTAGGCGAGACTAAATAGGGCAATGAAATAACACATCTTAATGTAATGACGCCTAACTGGTAAAATTTATATACTTTCGAGACAGAAAATATGAAGCAAATTCAGACAGAAATGGGAGGCATTGGTCGCCTTTGGCACTCCAGACGTGATGTTTCAGAATGAAAATAAAATACCGCCAAAACTTATCCCCTGACAAAGGGGAATCAGGCCTTTCCTGACAAAGATTCCCTCTGCTCATTCTGACTGGCTAGGGTGACCCCAGAAAGCTTTTACCACTTCCCCAATCCGTCTAGGCCACAATGACGATTGGGAAAATTTAAAAAACCAGCTCCCATTGATACAGATATACTGACCTGGTGACTTTGGAAGGTTTAGTAGACTCTTATAGAATGAGTGACTGAAGCCAAAGTCAATTCTTTGAATAGCATCCTGGTTTACCTCAGCTTTTCTTATGTCATTTCCCGCTGACCGGTAAAGTGCTTTTGTATCTCTCGAAATCAGAACAGAGGAATGGAACGTCTGAGAAACCAGCAAATATCGACTTCCTTGCTGGCATTTCAAGAACATCGGGCATGTAAGCTATACACAATGGCCTCATTTCATCTTCATGGAAACGAATACGCGATTGCAATTGTAAAACACTGCTACTCATAATGATAGAAATGTAAGAGAAACGGAATTATATTATATTTCCATTATGTTACAGTAGACATTCTTTTATTTTTCTGCCAGCATATCTATAAAATGGCCCTTGGAATAGGGTGAGGCAGCTAACTGAAGACAATTATTTCAGAAATAGTGAGATGAAATGGCTATCAAGCGATAATGGGCATTTTTTGGAGGGTGCCGTTCTATCCGAGGAAACATAATGTAACGAAACCATTTTTTCCCTTTGATCCGGGGTGTTCAAAAGTGGTTTAAATTCCATATATTGTATATGTCTGTCTGTCAGCCTTTCCATACTGGACGACTATAACTCAATTTTTGGTTTTTGCTAATTAGTGACCTCAGGCATCCACAGTAAAATTGCAAAATATTTGCCGGCAGTAGGGAGAGGGAATTTTCCGCTTTCATTTCCTACACTTGAAAATTTCAATCTCCCCTGGAAATGTCATGACCAACTATTTTCGAAATTAATATCGGAATATTCAACAGAAGCGCTGGGTTTGATACCGCACCGAAAATCGCACCAGTCACTAAAATTGCTCGAACAGCACTAGCAAATGTGATTTCTGTGAAGATGGTATTTAATTTTTCTACACATTTCAATTTGTTAAGTCAACTAAAAGAGATGGATGGAATTGCTTTCGCATCTGGTGAGGATCTTCTTTATTCGTTCTTGTCTATGTTGTGTCTGCCTCACTAAAATTTAGTGATAAGCAAAGTAATTAAGTGATGAAAGAATTTAGGCTATGACAAACGACAATGCATTGATAGCATGCAAAATCGATGTAAAAAATTAAGTACACTTATTTTGTGAATAAGTCAGATGCACTTCACTTAAATGCAGTTTAAATCGGCTATACCTTCTTGTTTAACTTAAAGCGTATATAATGCAAAATCATTTTATAAACAACAATACGGAATAACTTTCCTGAAAATTCTCCATAAGATTCATTTATAGCAAGGTCTTCCAGTGAATACAAGATTCGCCTCTATTATCCCAAACTCTACCCAGACCTTTTTTCGATTTGTGAAAAACGTAGCATTTGCCAGTATGCTATCCAAGCACAATTATTCAAGGGAAATTGGGTTATTACGTCCCGTTATTTTTCTTGTTTATTCGTCACATAATGCATTTTCTTCTCTTTCGGAAACAAAATTTACTTAACTAACATTCTCAAATGCTCAAAGCAGTTTTTTTTTTCTCTCGTGTATCCTTGTTTGACTTCTAAAAGCAACGAAGATCGTTCGGTTCTACCAAATGACATATAATCGTGATTTTTTTTATGTAAATTCGAACCATTTGTCAATAAAACAACTGATTTAGCTAATGATCGGCCTTTCCTGTTGCTAACTTGTCTACAGTCTGTTCATTTTTATCAGAGACTTTCTCATACCTATCTCTTTTATTCACTGATTGACAGGAGGCTAGACGCACGGCCATTGGTACATAGACTACTAGCCAAGTCAGTGGATTCAAGGCCATTTCATGGTTGGAAGCAAGCCATTGATCTACTATAGGTAAGTTGGGCATTTTCTACCTTCTCTGGTCCTTTCATCTATAAAATGGCCCTTGGAATAGGGTGAGGCAGCTAACTGAAGACAATTATTTCAGAAATAGTGAGATGAAATGGCTATCAAGCGATAATGGGCATTTTTTGGAGGGTGCCGTTCTATCCGAGGAAACATAATGTAACGAAACCATTTTTTCCCTTTGATCCGGGGTGTTCAAAAGTGGTTTAAATTCCATATATTGTATATGTCTGTCTGTCAGCCTTTCCATACTGGACGACTATAACTCAATTTTTGGTTTTTGCTAATTAGTGACCTCAGGCATCCACAGTAAAATTGCAAAATATTTGCCGGCAGTAGGGAGAGGGAATTTTCCGCTTTCATTTCCTACACTTGAAAATTTCAATCTCCCCTGGAAATGTCATGACCAACTATTTTCGAAATTAATATCGGAATATTCAACAGAAGCGCTGGGTTTGATACCGCACCGAAAATCGCACCAGTCACTAAAATTGCTCGAACAGCACTAGCAAATGTGATTTCTGTGAAGATGGTATTTAATTTTTCTACACATTTCAATTTGTTAAGTCAACTAAAAGAGATGGATGGAATTGCTTTCGCATCTGGTGAGGATCTTCTTTATTCGTTCTTGTCTATGTTGTGTCTGCCTCACTAAAATTTAGTGATAAGCAAAGTAATTAAGTGATGAAAGAATTTAGGCTATGACAAACGACAATGCATTGATAGCATGCAAAATCGATGTAAAAAATTAAGTACACTTATTTTGTGAATAAGTCAGATGCACTTCACTTAAATGCAGTTTAAATCGGCTATACCTTCTTGTTTAACTTAAAGCGTATATAATGCAAAATCATTTTATAAACAACAATACGGAATAACTTTCCTGAAAATTCTCCATAAGATTCATTTATAGCAAGGTCTTCCAGTGAATACAAGATTCGCCTCTATTATCCCAAACTCTACCCAGACCTTTTTTCGATTTGTGAAAAACGTAGCATTTGCCAGTATGCTATCCAAGCACAATTATTCAAGGGAAATTGGGTTATTACGTCCCGTTATTTTTCTTGTTTATTCGTCACATAATGCATTTTCTTCTCTTTCGGAAACAAAATTTACTTAACTAACATTCTCAAATGCTCAAAGCAGTTTTTTTTTTCTCTCGTGTATCCTTGTTTGACTTCTAAAAGCAACGAAGATCGTTCGGTTCTACCAAATGACATATAATCGTGATTTTTTTTATGTAAATTCGAACCATTTGTCAATAAAACAACTGATTTAGCTAATGATCGGCCTTTCCTGTTGCTAACTTGTCTACAGTCTGTTCATTTTTATCAGAGACTTTCTCATACCTATCTCTTTTATTCACTGATTGACAGGAGGCTAGACGCACGGCCATTGGTACATAGACTACTAGCCAAGTCAGTGGATTCAAGGCCATTTCATGGTTGGAAGCAAGCCATTGATCTACTATAGGTAAGTTGGGCATTTTCTACCTTCTCTGGTCCTTTCATCTATAAAATGGCCCTTGGAATAGGGTGAGGCAGCTAACTGAAGACAATTATTTCAGAAATAGTGAGATGAAATGGCTATCAAGCGATAATGGGCATTTTTTGGAGGGTGCCGTTCTATCCGAGGAAACATAATGTAACGAAACCATTTTTTCCCTTTGATCCGGGGTGTTCAAAAGTGGTTTAAATTCCATATATTGTATATGTCTGTCTGTCAGCCTTTCCATACTGGACGACTATAACTCAATTTTTGGTTTTTGCTAATTAGTGACCTCAGGCATCCACAGTAAAATTGCAAAATATTTGCCGGCAGTAGGGAGAGGGAATTTTCCGCTTTCATTTCCTACACTTGAAAATTTCAATCTCCCCTGGAAATGTCATGACCAACTATTTTCGAAATTAATATCGGAATATTCAACAGAAGCGCTGGGTTTGATACCGCACCGAAAATCGCACCAGTCACTAAAATTGCTCGAACAGCACTAGCAAATGTGATTTCTGTGAAGATGGTATTTAATTTTTCTACACATTTCAATTTGTTAAGTCAACTAAAAGAGATGGATGGAATTGCTTTCGCATCTGGTGAGGATCTTCTTTATTCGTTCTTGTCTATGTTGTGTCTGCCTCACTAAAATTTAGTGATAAGCAAAGTAATTAAGTGATGAAAGAATTTAGGCTATGACAAACGACAATGCATTGATAGCATGCAAAATCGATGTAAAAAATTAAGTACACTTATTTTGTGAATAAGTCAGATGCACTTCACTTAAATGCAGTTTAAATCGGCTATACCTTCTTGTTTAACTTAAAGCGTATATAATGCAAAATCATTTTATAAACAACAATACGGAATAACTTTCCTGAAAATTCTCCATAAGATTCATTTATAGCAAGGTCTTCCAGTGAATACAAGATTCGCCTCTATTATCCCAAACTCTACCCAGACCTTTTTTCGATTTGTGAAAAACGTAGCATTTGCCAGTATGCTATCCAAGCACAATTATTCAAGGGAAATTGGGTTATTAAGTCCCGTTATTTTTCTTGTTTATTCGTCACATAATGCATTTTCTTCTCTTTCGGAAACAAAATTTACTTAACTAACATTCTCAAATGCTCAAAGCAGTTTTTTTTTTCTCTCGTGTATCCTTGTTTGACTTCTAAAAGCAACGAAGATCGTTCGGTTCTACCAAATGACATATAATCGTGATTTTTTTTATGTAAATTCGAACCATTTGTCAATAAAACAACTGATTTAGCTAATGATCGGCCTTTCCTGTTGCTAACTTGTCTACAGTCTGTTCATTTTTATCAGAGACTTTCTCATACCTATCTCTTTTATTCACTGATTGACAGGAGGCTAGACGCACGGCCATTGGTACATAGACTACTAGCCAAGTCAGTGGATTCAAGGCCATTTCATGGTTGGAAGCAAGCCATTGATCTACTATAGGTAAGTTGGGCATTTTCTACCTTCTCTGGTCCTTTCAAGGCATAAGGTCACCAGTGTTAAAGTCGTTCTTACTACAAAGATGGATATTCTCGAGCTCAGTATTAATCAGGTCGAAACCTCAACAGAGATCGTGTCAAGGAGGTGGGAGCTGCCCACGCTAGTCTTCCATAAAACTGCGCCCAGGCTTTGGCTCTTGCAACTCCAACTGTCAGATGGACTCAGGCATTTCCCATGTCGTCTCAAGGCGATAGTTATGTTCTTCATTGTTAAGAGCGGAGATCTTTGACCATCAGTGGAATGGAAAAGAAAAGATGGGTGTAGATGTGTCAGAATATACTTTTAGTATATTTGAATTAACTCTGGGGCGTCAGACTCATCGAAGTTCTTCTGTACGATCTGCATATTAAGGGCAAGAATGGAGGCAAGGAAAGAAAATTACCAGTCTTGTTACACAACATCTTATATTTCATTTACCTTACCCCCTAAGGAGATAGAGTCGTCATTTTACTTCACACGGTGCACTCTAGGTATTACTTTAAGTCCTTTGCAGTGTCCCTTTGACATCTAGCTGCAACCTATTCATTCCTTTCTAATTAATGTACTTCCGTTCATATAGCTTTCCTTCGTCTTTCATTTTACCTTCTTGTAACAATTGTTTCACAGTGCAACTGCGAGATTTTCCTCCTGTTTCATCGTTAAAAACTTTTTACTCTCAACTTCTAATGATTGATTCAGCGCTTGACCTTTGGCTTACATTATATTCTCTATTACATATCATATATCTGAATGTTTTGGGGTCTTTGAATTACTTTGACTTTCATTTTAGTCAAAACATTAGAATATTTCAGAATTCTTATAGTGTTTCTTCATTTCAATATAACTTTAAAAATATTCTGGAGAAACAAACACACTCACACACACACACACACACACACACACACACACACACACACACACACACATATATATATATATATATATATATATATATATATATATATATATATATATATATATATATATATATATATATATATATATATATATATATATATATATAGATATATATATATATATATATAGATATATATAGATATATATATATATATATATATATATATATATATATATATATATATATATATATATATATATATATATATATATATATATATATATATATATATATATATATATATATATATATATATATATATATATATATATATATATATATATATATATATATATATATATATATATATATATATATATATATATATATATATGTATGTATATATGTATATGTGTGTATATATTGCAACAAAGGAAACTTCTTTTCAGGCAGCCTCACCCGTTTTTACATCCATAATGTAACAAAGAAAAAATTACAATTCATATCAAATGTTTTAAATACTAGAACTGGGTTTCCATTTGTCCCTTCGTCAACTCTCTCCTTCATTCCCAAAATGGTTAAGCCTTTAATCCTTCTCTCTGTTCAAAATGACTGCCTAAGGCCTTGTTTCCAGGTGTCCTTTGAAGATGTCTTCCTTGACGGTGTCAGACAATGGGCAAGAGAGGAGCCAAAAAAGAAAAAGTTGGTGCCTTACCGCTCGGGCAGGGTAACCTCTCCACGAGGTATGACCAGATGCCATATGCTCACTATAA
>JANJGK010005026.1:0-52246 GCA_039081455.1 Macrobrachium rosenbergii
CAACAGGTAATGTCGACAAGGCGATGCCACAATTTGTGTTTGCATTACTCCGACCTGTCAAATGAACGAGGACATGGCGTGGTCTGTTGCAAGTCCATGGCGACACAGACCCAATCGTGTTCGTATTTTAGCAGTCTTTGTGGCACTAGAAGCCACAGACATTTTTCTTTGGGGGGAGGGGCCGCTGTACCTTTTGTTATTGTTCAAGGTAAGAGCCAAGTCTGTTCCAGCCCACCTCCCATTAATAAAAGCCTTCTTGAGCTGCCCAAAGGTGTTACATACTGTACATCCTTCTACAAAAGGCGAAAGCCGATATGATATTGGCGACTGAAAATCTACCTGCAATATTTTGACTTGGCCCACAGCGTCGTTATGCTGGCTGACAGCCATTCATTCAAGGCATCTTTTGCACAGTGCCCTGACGCTGAAATGATGTCTACATGTTGCTGTCATCTGACGACGAAGAAGCCTTGACGATTGCATTAATCACCTCAACCCCTACTTTGGCCAAACACTCGTTCTTGCAGTTGCTAGAGGACCTACTTTTCTTGGCGGAACAGAGTTCTTGGGATCGGTCTTCTTAATAAGGCTTCTGCAGGACAGGCAATTTTTGCTGGTCTGCTGAACCTTTTTCTTCCTTCTTTGGAAAAAACTCCTTCTTGCAGTTGCAAGGGGACCTACTTTCTCGGCGGAACAGTGTTCTTAATAAAGCTTTGGTGGGACATGCCCCTTTTTCTGGTTTACTAAACCATTTCCTTCCTGCTCTGGAAAAACACTCGTTCTTGCAGTTGCAAGGGAACCTACTTTCTTGGCGGAACAGTGTTCTTGGTGTTGGTCTTCTTAATAAAATTTTGGTGGGCAGGCCCCTTTTCTGGTCTCCTAACACCCCTTTCTTTATTTTGCATGCTGTACAAGGTGTTCAGCTTCTTTAGCAGAATATTCATCGGGCTGGGAACCACCGCTGGCACTAGCATAAGCAGGTAGCAAATTTGCAAACAAGCACGGGGCTGTTGGTGGCTTAAGGGATGGATCATCACATTCTGCATCACTATCACTATCACAGGGATGCAGACACTCGTCACCTGTTACGTCACTGTCGCTATAATCGTAATAATAAATGAATTCTCTTTCTTTTGACACTACTGGCTTTCTATTTACTTTCTCCTCTTTAATTTCACAGCTTTTCTCTTTAGCTTAACGAATTATGGTCCTGCCTTGCTCAATAACAACACAATTAACAAGTTCTGTCGCTGGAAGAGGCTCTTAATCAACACAATCACCAACCTGATCACGAAGTATCATCCAGAACAACTCGACCTTGACCACAGAAGCCGCTGTCACACTGAGCTATTTTCCTTTCTGCTCTT
Organism: Macrobrachium rosenbergii; assembly: GCA_039081455.1. Lineage (NCBI taxonomy): Eukaryota > Metazoa > Arthropoda > Malacostraca > Decapoda > Palaemonidae > Macrobrachium > Macrobrachium rosenbergii. The sequence goes on from JANJGK010005026.1 coordinate 1,368, forward strand.
CCTCTCACAATCCTGGATGGCCCGGAAATACCGAACAACCCCATAGAAACTGCGCTGTCTAAACTCCATGATAGAGGTAACATTATCGCTCGAAGATCAACAAAATCGCCGATGAGAACGTAAAGGTGTTTATTTACTGAGCAATCACGCGCGTTCCATGAATGTTGGATATGAGCGTTGATTGCCTCTCACGTGAACAAAAGCGCTGATTGGCTGGCCCGTCACTCGGCGTAAAATATGTCACTTGAAAGGTATACTTTATAACGGCACTTCAGAAACTTGAAGCGTAAAGTGATGGCCGTTCCGCAGGCCCTCCCCCACAACACGCACACGTGGTGTAACATCGTTCTCGATGACATAAATTCCCATTGTCTGTTACAAAAGCATGGTCCGCAGTTGCTCGCGTTAGACGAAAAACATTTTGCATTAAAATTTATTTTCGATCATAATGCCGGTGATACCTATCGTAAATTGTTTATGGCACGTTTTCCTCGAATATATATATATATATATATATATATATATATATATATATATATATATATATATATATGTGTGTGTGTGTGTGTGTGTGTGTGTGTTTATAGATGAGTATGATAAATAAATAAATAAATAAATAAATAAATAAATATGTATATATATATATATATATATATATATATTATATATATATATATATATATATATATATATATATATATATATATATATATATATATATATATATATATATATATATATATATATATATATATATAGTTTGAAAGTCGTACGGTAGTATATACCAGATATTCCCTTCTTGGTAATTGGGAATTTCACGGGTAATGCTACCTTGAAGAAACATCTTACCGGCATGAGATCAGTATCTCACTAAACACTGAACTCCATGGTAGACGCGGGAAAATATGAAAATGAAAAAAAAAAATGCATTTTGTGACAAATTCTTCCTAGATTTCACGTCAACAGTTTTTCAAACTCAAAATGGGGATTATCTTGCGGATATCGATCTCCAGTTGCCTGGAGAGCAGTGACGAGAGAGCTGTAGGTCATTTCATCGCAGCTTCCCCGACGACGAATTCTTCTCACTAAGAAAGTCCTTCGCAGCGTCCCTTCGGCCCCTAGCTGCAACCCCTTTCATTCCTCATACCCTCCCTTCGTTCATATTCTCTTTCTTCCATCTTACTTTCCACCCTCTCCTAACAATTGTTCTGTAGTGCAAAATGCGAGGCTTTTCTCCTGTTACACCTTTCATACCTTTTGCTCTCAATTTCCCTTTCGTCGTTGAATGACCTCATCATAGGTCCCAGAGCTTGGCATTTGGCTTAAGTTTCATATTCCATTCCATTCCTAAGAAAGTTGATGTTTTTAAGTATAATGGCAATCTGGAAAATGATTTATGACTACACTTTAGGTAAATAACTGACTGGTTATGAGAGCAATTTTTATTTCAAATGAATTTTACAAAAAGACTCAAACACTCCACAATGAAACAGCAACTGGGCATTCATGAACACGTAAGTATATTGACATAATTTCGCCTATGTTAGTTCATTTGTCTGGCACATACCATCTCAGGTTCACTAATTGCATCACAGATCATCTGTAATTTTCAATTATAAGTTTATTCATTCTTCGGTGACTGATTTAAATTATGAATGAAATTCGTAATTTCCGCTCACAACTGACCGAAACAAAGCAAGGTCAGTTCCAGTTGTGATAAATGACTAGTAATCTTCAGCCTTGAATTATAAAATACCGTCAAGAGCATTTCCTACACTATATACGACTCCTCAGTAATTAATTACATTATTTATGTAAAAGGTAATTATCATAATTTTATAAAATTAGCAAACTTGTCTTAGACGATTATTTCTTTTTTTTTTTTTATCTTCTGGACGTTCGCTTTCCCGCACATTAGCAAGGTAAAGATAATTAATCTGCTCCATTATCTGCACAGTAACACGTTCCGGGGCTTATCACCCAGTTGTTCTTTGCCAAAATACCTTCATTTAATTTCATTTTGGTTATCAGTTGCCAAACCCCATCATATCTTACGACAAAAAAAAACTTTTTATGTAATTCAGATAGAGTTATTACTAAAGTAAAACTGACTAGCAAAATGTAATACATATCACAGACGGTATAGTCATAATAATCAGGGTTTCCAACCTCTCATTGTGTCAAACCCTGAGATTTGCCCTAAACGATTGTTCTGGTAAACAAATCTCACATTCAACTGAGGTACATTTTGAGCAACAGTAGATGATCTCTTAGCTAATTTTCCGTACAATCATTAGCGAAGAGGAGGATATCCCCAACACACTTGGTTTTAAACTACGTAATTCTTATGAGAATGAGGATGTTTGAGTACGGTGTACAGAACGACTACAAACGAAAATACTCAAGAATTTTGCTGATTATTTTCTTCCCTACATCTAAAAATGGGAATAAAGTTCTGTTAGGAGCCATCAGCAACCTACTTCCTGATATTATATGTGAAGTGGGAACCCTGGAATTGAAGGAAAATGTGAATGGGGCATCAATTCCCAAGTCCACTCATTCTGTGATGCTTCGTACAACTTCAGCCTGGTCTTTCCGCAGTTTCGTATGGGGCACACCAAGAAATTTCTTTCTTTGAAAAGATACAGTACAGAACAAAAATTATATTCTGTTTTGGTTCCTGTTAGAACATCAACAGCACATAAATCAGTAAAGGTAAAAGGTTGTTTAAACGCCATCCTGAAGACACGATACAAATTGCCAGTTACCAAAAGGTTACTCAAAAAGGAGGTGTCATTGAAAAATTGTTTTTCCCGGTCTTTGGTACTAATGTAAATTTTTCCCATCAACATTTGATAGATTCAGTTTTTCTGATGAGCAACTGTTTAAGAAAGTTATGTCCTTACGAAATTACGTAGCTAGAACAATTTATTTACAGAGAAGTCAATTAAAATTTACAGAGTCATGTAAACATTTCCATACTGGTAAGCAGTTAAAAGGCGATACCCTGCACAAACACTAATGCACATGTGGCTTCCACAATCCACTGGCAAAAAAATTCAAATGTCTCGGTGCCACAAATTGTATAAAGGTCACAAGCTAGAAACGTTTATTCCTCATTCGCTGAAAGCACAGTATTTTATAAACATTATTAAATGAACTAGTGATGTGTGTTCTGTGGAGTTCCATACATCCATATTTATTAACAGAATCCAAGTCTGATTAGTTAGACGGTACTCATCCTCTAGTTTCAAATCCTGAACTAGACCTCTGTGGTTTCAGATCCTGAAATAAACTTCTGAAAAGGTCACATTTCTCATACAGGTATCATAAAGGACACCAAAGCAGTACAAAATTCACTTATCAATACCAAGCGAGCACACCAATTTCAAGAGTTTTCAAGGGGCTGCACTAACTACATAAATATGAAGATAACTGATAATATCCAGCTGTCATGAACAAGCAATAGTATCAGTAACACAGCATGAATATTCATGAATATATTTACAAAGATCAAGCTACCATAAAAAATAATTTTTGAAAATCCCTGAATCTCAGCTTAACAAAATATGAGACTATAAAATATGCAAAATGCAAAGTTATTTTGTAAGCTACTTGGCGATGGGCTGTAGTTCAGCCTGAAAAAAAGGCAAATAGGAGACGACATAAGACTGTAATTTGAGCATAATTTCTTCATGCCGAAACAAGTTTACATTAATTGAACCCTGAGACTTTGTTGAAGTTTCATGAGGATAAAGGCAAGAATCACTTCATGAATCTCAGGACGATTTTTATCTGGCTGTCATGAAACGTGAAAAAAATCACTTTACTTCATCCCACCATGATACAGTTCCAATTACTCTAATAGTGTATAGCTGCAACAGGCACTTTGATTAAACTATGGTGCAATTTTAAACACTGATTTAGTTTCATTACACATGAAGAAAGTTTTCCAAACATTACATAAGTTAATTACTTCATAGTAATCACGATAACAATGTTCTTACAGCCTATGGCAGTCACAACTGACAGGTTCTCTGAAATACCAGGATTCACATACTGAACAATTTACTGCAGGCAGGCTGCAAAGAATATTCATGAACCATATCTTTTTTTTTCCTACTGCTACTGCAGTAGATCATTATCATTGCTACTCTGAAACAATAGGACACCAGAAATGCACATCAACCATAAAAATGTGAGCATGATTTTAATATTTCAACGCAGCTGCGACTATAAACGATTACACTGAACTACTTTAATTATTTAGATGTTATCTCAGTACACTTTAAACTCATCATAGCTGTTGTACAAGACACATATTAATTATGTCTGTGCACCTGTCTTGGTCATCATTTATGTATTAAACGACAACTTCACAGTTCATTAGAAATATGGCAGTCCAAATGTCAATGTAAGCTCAACGAAATGTTCTATGGCATATTGAATTTCACAATAAATCTTCCAGTAAATATACTTAAAATATTTCACACTAACTGCTGTAGGCCACTTGATATTCAACTGCAGAAACATTGGTTTAATTCTTTAAATGTGACCAAAACAAACACTACTTAAAGCCACGGGTGTACACTGAAACTTGTATTGCATACAAGAGGAGAAATAACCATCCAGACAACTCACAAGGTTTATATGGCACACTTTAGTATAATCAGAAGTCCAGTAAAGGGAAAATCTCAGGTTACCCAAAGGTAAGGAGGGTTCATCTTAATTGGATTTACTTATGCCTGGTAAGAAATCACCCACCGAATGGGCAAAGAAACTCATTTTGTTTTCTAATAAAGTATAAAAATGCAGAGTTGAGCATTATGATTGACATTAGTGAAGACACTTTATACACGGATTGAGAGTCATTGTCTGACGTATAATACTGCACATTCCACTGTAGGCAGGACTACTATTAATTCCTTTGTAAGTTTGGGAATGCTGAAATAAAAATGGACATCTCCTAACAGCTAGTCAGCTGAATCAACACCACGTTTCCACACTTTTTTTGGAGTTAGTAGATACAGAGGTAGAGTTATGTCCATCCTGCGATAGAGGCTGGATTTTCCCATTACCTTCAGAAACGCCACTTCTGGTAATAATTTTAGATGGATCCTCCAATACTGGCACTCCTGAATCCTGAAAGATCCTATTTGTCAGTCGATTGTCACTCTTTTTCGTAGGCTGAGACACAAGAGCATTCTTCGTCTTTAAGGAAGCAGGTAGAGTAAAACAGTTTGCTGTGTCATTTGTAGCATAGGACTTCCTCCTGTTGATGGTGGCGGTTCCTACCAAGGGGACCATCTTCTTCCCCTCTGGCACATTTTGGAATTCATGCTCACTGTCTACTCCTTGGTCTGCCCCTCTTCCATGGAACTGGGGAATCTTTTCGAAGCGCTGGCACCAGTCGTTCTTATAATCAAAGGCGAATTCACTCTTAAACGATCCAGTGGTGGAATGGAAGCCTGAACCGAAAAAAATGGTTAAAAATATTATTTATTTACTATCTGGAAATACTCTTGCCCATGAAGCGTGTTATATGCTATCAGACTTTACGCTTGTTTAAGGAAAAAGCCATTTCATAATGAACAACACCAACAATAAGATATAATGAACTGTGAGCAAAAGGACAACCATTTTCAAAGATCACACCAGGAATTGGTAAACAGAAATGGAAAATAGAGAAGTTTTTAATGGGAAAAACGTCTCTAACATACCGTCTCGCTTTCATATCTATAAGGATGCTTACATTCATTATTCTGACAACATAGATCTAGAAACGTATATAATTTATCACAGTAAAAAAAAAAAAGGTTGTTGAACAGTCCCAGAGATATTATTCACCTTTGTCTCTGAGTCACTTTTACACCAAACCAGTCACTCTTTCATAAGTATATATCACACATCACTTCCAACACAAAATGTTTCAGTTGCTCTCAACATTCCTTTCACCCTCCACATTGCCTCTTCATCGAGTCTGTCCAGTGGATAATCAATAGTATTTTTCTTTTACATTCAAAATTCTTATACAACTCATTCATAAAAAAAAGTTTGATCCACATCCCTGCAATCCTCTCTAAACACAAAATGTTCGTCCTCTATTAATCTTCCGGTCATCTTTCTTATACTTGCAATTTAAATTCATACCAAACCCCTTATATAGTGGAACAATTACTTCTCTCATGCATTTCTTTGCTAAGTACTTCATCAGGCATACCTTACAAATCCTGGTCAGCCACTTCATTGCTCAATCATCACTGTTCTGCAATCCCTTCAACCCTGATGCTTTTCCAGTCTTCAAACTCTTAATTTCCCTCCATATGCCCTCAATGGATTCTTCCATTCAAAGTTCAGGCAGCTAATGTCAATCCCCAACCAATATGAGTGAAAGCAATGTGCTTACAAATATTTCCATATAAATGAGAAGAGTAGAGACTTCAGCTCCTTTCAGTGGAAGGAACAGTAATGGTATTTTGGCATGAAAAGAGTGATTTTACTCTTCTGGAATTGTACGAGGGAAATTTGGAGATCGAACGTCACCTGCAACTCTTAACTATAAATGAGTAAAAATAATATAAGGGGAAAAATACATTGAAGACAAATTTAGAATAAACTTGAGCTTTAAAGAGCAAGAAGGGCTTCCAAAATCATCATATCATACACAGCAGCATATTGCAAACAGCCATGACGCCCCAAACACCCAGACACAAACAGCTGGTTCTCTTTGATGACCTTACCTGAGGCGAGAGAAGACAGAGATGCTGCAACTGACATCTCATCTCCCGAAAGGTCATAGTGACGGACGTCATCCAGGTTGTCTTCATGGTCTTGATCCACCTGGAAATGAAAACGGTTGACTGATATATATAAATATAGGCTCCAAGGCCAAGCACTGGGGTACTTTGGGTCATTCAGCACTTATCACAGTGAAGGGGTTAGAGTTGTTGGACAGCAAGAAAAACAGATCCAGGGATTCAGGTAGATAGATCTAAACGTTGAACTGGGAGAAATTCAGTGTTGTACTAAGAAGTAGAAGTCAGAGAAGTTGGATAGCAAGACTGTAGAAAGAAAGCAGGAATGGGGGTAAAATAAAAGGCCAGTAAGTTTATGCAGCTAGTGGCCAAAGGATTGCTGCAAACAATTTAGTAAAGCCTACAGTGCACCGCGTAGGCATGAAAATGGTAAATCATGTCAGAATTACTGTAGGGGACTGGAAATTCTTTATTCAATCCAGGTACAACATTTTCGGAATGAAAGAGTTTGCACTGGATCCGTATATTCTTAATTAGAACATTCAAAGCATACATAAAGATAGCATAGCGATACTGGTATTTACAGATAGACAATGATACACACATAGATGTGTGTGTATGTGTCAAAGCGAGAGTGTACAATGCACATATCTCAATCGTTCATGCAACTAGCAGTCCTTAATTGCACTAATGAAAACCAGATAGATTCACACAGAAAAGCTACACAAATCACATTACACTCATCTTCTCCGGAGAAAGATTTAAGTTTTCCTGTTTTTAATAATCTTTGGCCACAAATTCATCATTTTTCATAGGAAATAATTTTTTGAAACAATATATTCTGATGATGCCTTATTTTTGCACTTCTAACTTGTACCAGCCATTATTTTTCGTAGGAAAATTTTTTAAACAATATGTTCCAATGATACCTTATTTTTGCACTTCTGACTTGTACCAGTCATCATTTTCAGTAGGAAATTTTTTTAGACATTATATTCCAATGATACCTTACTTTTGCACTTCTGACTTGTACCAGTCATCATTTTTCGTAAGAATTTTTTTTAAACAATATATTCCAACGATATCTTATTTCTGCACTTCTGATTTGTAGGCTACCATCATTATTTTGCAAAAGAAATAATTTTTCACAAATGCGGTCTACCAGCACTACCAACACTAGAGAGCTTAAGGAGCGCAAAAATCCTGCGCAGTGACATCGTCCATCACCACCTCTGACATAAGCAGGTCTTGGTCATCCTTCTCCTCCCTACCATCGTCAGGAGAACAGCAACGCCTCCCTGGGATAACCTACCGTCCGCTACTTCAAGCAGCACGCCCTACGATCAGTCAGCCAATCAGCGTTTTCTGCGTTCGGCCTAATTCTCTCGTAAGAACCATTCTGCTCTCAGATTAAGTCTTTCAAACATTCTATGTAAGATAGCTGGGTGGGGGGAGTAAGGAATCCGCGCCTTGCCAAACGTCTATTGTTTTGATTAAAAGTTCTGACTTGTTAGAGCCTGCTGAGGTAAAATTTCTTTAAAAGGTATTTACTCACTTGAAATTAATATCGAAACATATTTGGCTTCACGTATTTTCAGTACAAACCAAATCTATTTTCATAAAAACGAAGTTATGGCATAATTTTTGACCGCCGCTGCCAAACCTCAGTTTCACTGGCCCGTGGTCAGCGAAGGCATTTATCGTTGGCGCTGGACTGCGTGGAAGTCAGAGCGGAAACAGATCTCCCCATCGCCAACATCTGCACTTTCAGGCCAAGCAAATTGACCATAACGTAATAAAATACTTAATTTTTGTAATAAAAATCCAGAATTATATAGTAAACTACATTACTATGTAAAATACACATTTTCTTTTGTATTCTACATAGTAATATAGTTTACTATATAATTTATAATTGTGGATTTTTATTATACAAACTGTTTTTCACGAGATTGTGAATTTCTCAGCAAAATGCTCAATTTTAGAGACAACCAGGGTGCCCCGTAAATAATGCCAAATTGTTTCCTCTCCTAAATGATGGATAGCTTATTTAACCTGCAGAGGCACTGAAAACATACAATCACGTAAACAATAAATAACTGCTAAAATGAAATTTGGGAAATATCCAAATGGCCGAACGACCACCATAAATTTCGAGATTGTTAATGCATTAAACACATTTTGGTATTAATATAAGAACTATGATTATTAATTCCAAAAGGCACAGCAAAGAAAGAAAAATCAGTGGGCACAAACAAAATATACTCAACTTTGCTTCTTTGGAAAACGTAGTACAGTAAATGACAGATCTCAGGCAAAGCCATAAACAAGGGTTAACCTCGAGGGTGGGATTTTTAAAAGATAAATAGGTCTGGCAGCGCTGGATTCTATTCCTGACCACACCCTAGCCACCTTAGAGCGTTTCAAAGACTATAGGTTGGAGAGCCCCAACCCCCTCTACCGTTCCGACAGCCAACCAAAAAAAAAAAAAAAATGCCTAAAATAACAATGATAATAATAATGTGACCAGGTTTTGGTTTGAAGCAGTAATCAAGTCCAAAATAAAAGAAGAAAGAGATTAACATATCGCTGTTTGATCAAAATGACATGAACACATTAAGGAATTTGAGTAAAAGCAAGGAACTCGTTTCTTCGAGACTAGATAAAGGGAAAGGTCACCATTATTATGAGATGTGATTATTTGGAGAAAATGATGCATGCCCTCAATGACCCAGCACGTTTTGAAAAAAGCCAAAAGTATCCATAAAAAATACGCCTCAATCAGGTAACCCGTTGACTGAACTACCCAGGAAAAGGAAAGCACATAACAGAACTTACTATAATTTGAACTTGACTTTCGCTTCATACCAAAACCCTGATCATATTAAGACGAAAGTACGTTTAGAACTATTAGCAAATAAGATGATAAATTATGCTTTTACATCTGAAATTGACTGAATGATATTAAGAAATATCCTAGAACAATAAAAATCACGAACGAAAAGCAGAGAATGAACGACGCTAAAATATCTGTACTCATATACCGTTGTTCTCTCACCTCCACAACAAGCCACAATAAACGACGTCCGAACCCGTTACAAACAACTAAAAAGTACGTCCAAGTTTCTTCGGCGCAATCGAGTTTTCTGTACAGCATATAATGCTGTATGAAACGTTCAGCCACGGCCCATAAAACTTTCAGCCGCGGCCCATGAAACTCAGCCACAGTCCGGTGGTGGCCTGTGTTGTTGGTAACTGTAGAGGTGCCAGAAGTATGATTATGGCTAACTTTAACCTTAAATAAAATCAAACTAATGAGGCTAGAGGGCTGCAATTTGCATGTTTGATGATTGGAGGGTGGGTGATCAACATACCAGTTAGCAGCCCTCTAGCCTCAGTAGTTTCTAAGATCTGAGGGCGGACAGAAAAAGTGGGGACGGACAGGCAAATAGTTTTCTCTATAGTTTCATTTTACAGGAAACAAAAACAGGACGAGCAACAAGAACAACAACAACACAGGGTTTTATCGACGTCATAAATCGCCCTCTTCCCCTCGAGAAAAACTTTCGCCACATCGTAATTTTAAAGCGAAAAATTCGCCGACATAACTCAGAGAGGGAAGAGAGAGCGCGCATAAAACAATCATGTCTCTCAAGTTCTTAATGGAGGAGAAATATTACCCAGAGGAGTCAGCGAATCATTTTTTCATTCCCTTCATGCCTTTTCGGTTGATTGGTTGTGGCCTTTGTTGGCCCATTATATGAATTCATTCAAGGTTATTGTACTAATAATGTAGAGAGGGATGGGGAGAGATTGAGAGAAATTTGTTTTTCTATGGAAACTGGTCAGTTTTAGAGAGAGAGAGAGAGAGAGAGAGAGAGAGAGAGAGAGAGAGAGAGAGAGAGAGAGAGAGCCTTGTCTAATGTATAATCTATGCTATATATGTAGACAGAGGTGCGGAGGGAGGGAGGGAGAGAAATAAATTTGTTGTGCCATGGAGCCTGTTAGCCAAACACACACACACACACACACAGAGAGAGAGAGAGAGAGAGAGAGAGAGAGAGAGAGAGAGAGAGAGAGAGAGAGAGAGTTGAATAAAAAAAAATTAAATATCAGGTTTATGTTAATATAGAGAGGGGTGGGGAGAGAGGTAGAGAGAAATTTGTTGTGCCATGGAAACCTGTTAGCCTCCTTCACGAAAGAGAGAGAGGGAGAGAGAGAGAGAGAGACATGTCTGCTGGTCTAATAAATAGTAAATAAAAAAAAAATCAGGTCCATTTTATTAAAGTGGATTGGGATGAGGGGAGAGGTAGACACATTTGTTATGCTATGTAAAACGGTTAGCCTCCTGCACCAGCGAGAGAGAGAGAGAGAGAGAGAGAGAGAGAGAGAGAGAGAGAGAGAGAGAGAGAGAGATAAATGTAAATGACATGACTGCTAAAACCATGGACGTTTGTATTTATGCGGACATCTAAGAATAAATCCTCAGATATTTTATAAAAGTCTCCCATCATTAAATGTCACCAAACTTCAGTTAGTTTACGCATGGTTACATATACTAGACAGACTCCTCTACTCTCTGTCCCTTCTTTTATTTCTAAAACTGACCTTTTCGATGTTGTTCTTGAGAAAATCTCCAATGCTGAGGCCTTCTGGCTTTCTGGCAGAAGGTGCAGCCAGACACTGGCGAGCATCCTGGGTCACGTCTGGGAGATTCGAGTCTTCTTCATCTGGTCAAGAGGGAATTCACCTGTCATATAATTATTATTATTATTATCATGTCCACATATACACAAACACACACACACATACACACATGTGAATACTTGGTTTCCAGCTGCCTGTGTACGTTCATTTGTACTGTCCCACCAGCGTGTATATTGTAAACTTCTGCCAATGTGCATCAGTCACCTGAAATGGCTTAGACGTAAAGTCAAAACTGATCAGGATTTTCGTCCAGTTATTCATCTTCCTTAAGGCGAATTGTGAGACACACACATACATACACACACACACACACACACACACACACATATATATATATATATATATATATATATATATATATATATATATATATATATATATTATATATATATATATATATATATATATATATATATATATATATATATATATATATATATATATATATATATATTCTCTGAGGTAAGTAACAAATAGAAAGCCTGGTTTGACACAGGTACATCTCAGAAGACAAACATCTTATTTTGTATTACAAATATCTTATTACATACATTCACAAAAACACGCACATACACACACACACACACACACACACACATAAAGGTCTTGACTGTTCGTTCTTACTTATATAATTTTGGTCTTGATGATAACCACATGATCTAGACTGACCTTTGACCACATACCCGTCGGGAGTGACCTGGAAAAACTTGAGGTCGAAATGGGTGACGTCCTTCTCCCCGAAGGCCTCCAGGTCCGTGCCCCCCATCGTCTCCTTCACCAGCTCCCGATCCAGGTTCGGGGAGGAGACGGTCTTCCTCCCTCGCCTTGCCAGACATACGGTCAGTAACACCAAAACTGCACAGAAGAAAAGGAAGACTTTAGGATTTGATTTCATGGAATGTAGGTGGTCAAGCCAAGCTCTGGGTGGGCACTTTCAGCCATTCAGTGCACAGTGAAAAGAGGGAGTTAGAGTGGCTGGACAGCAGAACAAAGGGTTTTCCTTCCCCGCCTGGCCAAACATAGGATCAGTAATACAAAAACTGCACACAGGAAAGGGAATACAGGTGGATTTCATTCAGTGGAATGTAGGCGAGTAAAGCCTAGTAAATCAGGGGTCGGCAACATTCGGCCCGCGAGGGATTTCAGTCCGGCCCACAACTTAACACCTGGAAGCTAATTATCTAACAGTTGTTATCTAGTTTAAGGCGTTGAGCGATCTTTATAGTGGATTCGATACTATGGCCCCCCGCCGAGACACTGCATAGCTGTCTATCCCGCTCTTTCCAAGGGGCTGTAAATCATTGAGATGAAGTACAAGGATCTGAAGGAGGAATTGGGAGAAAACTCCACAGTTGCACTAAAAGTAATAATCAGAAAAGTTGGACAGAAGATTGAAGGAAGGAAGCTCATGAATGAAGGTAGAGTAAAATGCTAGACAGTGGGTGCAGCCGGGGGGCGGGGGGGGGGCCCGAAGGGACTCTGCAAACACCCTTTGTACTACCCAAAGTAAACCACTTTACGAAATATAAAATATAGTACAAAGGCATTTAGTACGGAGCTTTGCAAATATTTTCGAAACCAGCAATCAACGGGAAATTGTCAGATTATTTAGAAACGAAGGGAGTTTCCTACAGAGATACTATCGAAATTTTCCTGTAACTTTTCCTGAGCAGGGTAGGTTTAGTTTCTAAATTATGTAAAATGCTTTTTCTCTGTTTAAATATGAGTGAGAAAGAGGAATCCTTGCAGCTGCTGTCGGATGCCTTTGGAGCAATCCTCGTACATTATGTAATTCTAGGATTGGTCAGTGATAAGTAGATGCTGAAGCTCAAACAGACACTTTCCCCAGTTTCTCTAATTTTGTTTCTTCCAAAAATATTATGACTTTGATGGTTCGGAATATTTTAGAGAAATTACCTGTTATGAAGGAAAGAACAAGTCGGCCACAAATTTGATTTATTTCTGTGCTATGAATCGAAAAGGGGAAAATCGTCAAACACAAAATGAATTATAAACCAGCAGAAGAACATCACTAACTTTTTCTCCCGTCATTCATCTTCAACTTGCCAGTTTAATGCCTGTTATTAATTCTGGTCAAAAATTCAGTTCTTATTGTTTATATAGGAAGTTCGAATTACGAAAAGGGGTTTCCAGCTACTTTCAAAGGCTGAAACGGTAACAGATTTATTGGGACAATTTAGTTTACAAATGCTCTTGCATTCTCTGTCTTTATTCCAGTGGATCTTCACGAAAGCGTAGACATAACTTTTGACTTTCTGTTAATTGAAGTAATTATCCTCATGACCTTTTATCGACTTTGAAACCATAGATGATATATACAATTATCCGTTGAACAAATTTGTCTTTGGCTCTTGAATTCAAATGAACATTTTTTGGGTTCAGAATTGTACAGCTATTCAGATCACTATAGTAATGCAATCAAGTACAAAGGTCCTACTTGCCATACTAAACACAGAAACGCGTAAAGTATTTATCTTTCAGGATCATAAATAACCAAACAATAATACGGTACAGTACAGAAAACAGAGACACTTACCGAAAAAGCAAAAGAGACTGACTAGGATTATGATAATGGACTGCTGTCCTAAGACAACCCTCGAGGTCTGGGGAGCATCGCAAGACTGTACTGGCCCAGAGCCATAATCTGTGGCATTCAGATCATAAAGAAAATCGTTGTGACGCACTTCCAAGACACATCCTGAGAAAGCAGCAACTTTCGGAGGTATCAAGTTCCACCTATAGGACGCAGATAAGGAGGCAAAACTGGGCATGGGTGCCAAGCCCCCAACCTGAAGAGGGCCTTGGACGTTGAGGAGGAAGCTGGGGTACATGGATATATTTGGATAGGGGACAGAAGTCTTGCACGGATCACCAGAACCATCGGTCGAATTGAATCCACAGTCAACCACTTCGAATGTCATTTCCTTCTCCTTCCAGGTGACAATGAGCTGGAAGATTCGGTTGCTGTTTTTCTCGACCGGGATCAAGATCTTTTCGGTCCCTGATCCCAGTTCGATGTAGGTCACCAGGACCCAGTTCCTGAGAAACACGTACATGAAGTCCTTGGGATAGTCCTCCCAAGGTAACTCCACGATTGGCCCCATATAAAGGAGAATGCCGCTATGGCTATTCGATGCAAACGAAATGGAAAAAGTGGAATTGTCACACACTTTCAAAGGTTTGTACCAGGCGAAGCTCTTCTCGAACCTTGCGTTCTTGAGTTCACAGCGAGGTCCATAATTTTGGTCGTCTATACACTGGCACCTAAGAGTGTTGTTGATGACCCCACAAGTCCCTCCGTTGTAGCAGAATCCACTGAAGCAAACGGAGGGCAGGGGTTCGAGCTCCCCGCAGTCGCAGGTGTATTCGTCAACAATGTCGACACCCACCATGGTGGCAGTGCTGCTCGCAACGACCAGAGGAGCAGTGAGGTTTGGTCGCACGCTGTGTTGGCAACTTCGCCCACCGCAAGGGGATTTAGACTCATAGAGACAGGCGTTTACGTCCACCACGACGATGTCAAGGCCAAGTGCTTTTGAAACCTGGAATGTCATGTGATAAATGATTATGTAAAACATCATGCACATTAAATTGCATGAGAATATTCCATATGAACAGTCATGTATATATATATATATATATATATATATATATATATATATATATATATATATATATATATATATATATATATATATATATATTATATATATATATATATATATATATATATATATATATATATATATATATATATATATATATATATATATATATATATATATATATATATATATATATATCAAAGCATACCATTGTGTCAACCTATCAAATCAACAATCACGAAAGTTCTGTTCACCTCCAGCCTATTTTTCAAGAAGAGCCCATCCAACCTCTCGGCAGTGTAGTAAGGCGACCCATGGCAGTTGTACCGGATTTGAACTCCACCCTCGACGTCTTGCATGTTGAAGACGTCGACGTTTTTCGGAGGAATTTCGTGAATCCTGGCGATCTCTTCCTTCAGGCGCTCGTACAGCGTCTCCCCACCTGATGCCTATTTGAGACGGGAGGAGGGTGGGAGTTTTAAAGTCCTTTTGATTCATAAATGCAGTCAGGTAAATGTTTATGAATTAGGGGTTCCACGTACTTACATTAAATCAATAAGAAGATGACTTATTCAGCTTAGACAGATCAAATGATGTACTCAGAAAAATGAAGCGTTTTCTGCACCTCATAAATTTCTTAATGGGAGGATCAAATTTATTATAATTTAGATATCAAATTTATTATAATTTAGACATCTTTCAAGCAAATACATTGAACTGATAATATGACTTATGGAGTTCCGCTCAGAGAAAAATGGTTTGCGTTTTTCACAAATTTCCTGATGAGAGGATCAAATTTATTGTAATTTAGGAGATGCCTTTCACCATAACAGAGCATTTTAAGTAAGAAATAATTATTTACATTATAAATAATAGTATGTATCTATTAATTATTACTATAAAACCATTGCAAAGTCACCTTTACAATAGGATTTCAAAAGTATTTTACTGGAAAATGAGTTGTGCTTAAACCATTAATTTAGAAGCTATTATGGTCATACGTGAAATATTTATTCGTAAGTAAATACATTCTATCAGTGATGTGTAGAAATACAATGCTATTTTAAAAACTAGATTATTAATCTCATATTAGCTTAAGTGAAAATTACATGATGTGAAAATGGTCACAAAAACGGTCAACAGATGTTTCACCTTATTTGTCCTGAGCATTTGTTGAGACTTGACATCGGCAAGTGTGAGTGACCCCGAGTTCATAACGGAGCTAAAATTGAGGTCAACCACATAGATGCTGACCTCGCCTATAGCTGCCTCCACACGTAATATGTCGTATACCTGTTCACGGTAAATTAGGAGGATGTCAGAGTAAATTTCTAAAGGTAATATGATGAGAATTTTATGTCCGCATACACAAGCTTAAGGGCACATGGAGGCCAGTTGCAGGAGAGAAAGTTTTGTAAATTTCCTCAGATAATTTGATAAGAATTTTAACATATCCATACACACAAGGTTTAAGGCGACAGAAAGGACAGCTGCAGGAGAGAAGGTTTTGTAAATTTCCTTAGATAATTTGATAAGAATTTTAACATATCCATACACACAAGGTTTAGGGCGACAGAAAGGACAGCTGCAGGAGAGAAGGTTTTGTAAATTTCCTCAGATAATTTGATAAGAATTTTAACATATCCATACACACAAGGTTTAGGGCGACAGAAAGGACAGCTGCAGGAGAGAAGGTTTTGTAAATTTCCTCAGATAATTTGATAAGAATTTTAACATATCCATACACACAAGGTTTAGGGCGACAGAAAGGACAGCTGCAGGAGAGAAGGTTTTGTAAATTTCCTCAGATAATTTGATAAGAATTTTAACATATCCATACACACGAGGTTTAGGGCGACAGAAAGGACAGCTGCAGGAGAGAAGGTTTTGTAAATTTCCTCAGATAATTTGATAAGAATTTTAACATATCCATACACAAAAGGTTTAGGGCGACAGAAAGGACAGCTGCAGGAGAGAAGGTTTTGTAAATTTCCTCAGATAATTTGATAAGAATTTTAACATATCCATACACACAAGGTTTAGGGCGACAGAAAGGACAGCTGCAGGAGAGAAGGTTTTGTAAATTTCCTCAGATAATTTGATAAGAATTTTAACATATCCATACACACAAGGTTTAGGGCGACAGAAAGGAGAGTTGCAGGAGAGAAGGTTTTGTAAATTTCCTCAGATAATTTGATAAGAATTTTAACATATCCATACACACAAGGTTTAGGGCGACAGAAAGGACAGCTGCAGGAGAGAAGGTTTTGTAAATTTCCTCAGATAATTTGATAAGAATTTTAACATATCCATACACACACTGTTTAGGGCGACAGAAAGTCCAGTTCCAGGAGAGAAGGTTTCGTACATTTCCTCAGATAATTTGATAAGAATTTTAACATATCCATACACACAAGGTTTAGGGCAAGAGAAAGGACAGTTGCAGGAGAGAAGGTTTTGTAAATTTCCTCAGATAATTTGATAAGAATTTTAACATATCCATACACACAAGGTTTAGGGCGACAGAAAGGACAGTTGCAGGAGAGAAGGTTTTGTAAATTTCCTCAGATAATTTGATAAGAATTTTAACATATCCATACACACAAGGTTTAGGGCAAGAGAAAGGACAGTTGCAGGAGAGAAGGTTTTGTAAATTTCCTCAGATAATTTGATAAGAATTTTAACATATCCATACACACAAGGTGTAGGGCGACAGAAAGGACAGTTGCAGGAGAGAAGGTTTTGTGAATTTCCTCAGATAATTTGATAAGAATTTTAACATATCCATACACACAAGGTTTAGGGCGACAGAAAGGACAGTTGCAGGAGAGAAGGTTTTGTAAATTTCCTCAGATAATTTGATAAGAATTTTAACATATCCATACACACAAGGTTTAGGGCGACAGAAAGTCCAGTTCCAGGAGAGAAGGTTTTGAAAATTTCCTCAGATAATTTAATAAGAATTTTAACATACCCATACACACAAGGTTTAAGGCGACAGAAAGGACAGTTGCAGGAGAGAAGGTTTTGTGAATTTCCTCAGGTAATTTGATAAGAATTTTAACATATCCATACACACAAGGTTTAGGGCGACAGAAAGGACAGTTGCAGGAGAGAAGGTTTTGTAAACTTCCTCAGATAATTTGATAAGAATTTTAACATATCCATACACACAAGGTTTAGGGCGACAGAAAGTCCAGTTCCAGGAGAGAAGGTTTTGAAAATTTCCTCAGATAATTTAATAAGAATTTTAACATACCCATACACACAAGGTTTAAGGCAACAGAAAGGACAGTTGCAGGAGAAAAGGTTTTGTAAATTTCCTCAGATAATTTGATAAGAATTTTAACATATCCATACACACAAGGTTTAGGGCGACAGAAAGGACAGTTGCAGGAGAGAAGGTTTTGTAAATTTCCTCAGATAATTTGATAAGAATTTTAACATATCCATACACACAAGGTTTAGGGCGACAGAAAGGACAGTTGCAGGAGAAAAGGTTTTGTAAATTTCCTCAGATAATTTGATAAGAATTTTAACATATCCATACACACAAGGTTTACGGCGACAGAAAGGACAGTTGCAGGAGAGAAGGTTTTGTGAATTTCCTCAGATAATTTGATAAGAATTTTAACATATCCATACACACAAGGTTTAGGGCGACAGAAAGGACAGTTGCAGGAGAGAAGGTTTTGTAAATTTCCTCAGATAATTTGATAAGAATTTTAACATATCCATACACACAAGGTTTAGGGCAACAGAATGGACAGTTGCAGGAGAGAAGGTTTTGTAAATTTCCTCAGATAATTTGATAAGAATTTTAACATATCCATAAACACAAGGTTTAGGGCAACAGAAAGGACAGTTGCAGGAGAGAAGGTTTTGTAAATTTCCTCAGATAATTTGATAAGAATTTTACCATATCCATACACACAAGGTTTAGGGCGACAGAAAGGACAGTTGCAGGAGAGAAGGTTTTGTAAATTTCCTCAGATAATTTGATAAGAATTTTAACATATCCATACACACGAGGTTTAGGGCGACAGAAAGGACAGTTGCAGGAGAGAAGGTTTCGTAAATTTCTTCAGATAATTTGATAAGAATTTTAACATATCCATACCCACGAGGTTTAGGGCGACAGAAAGGACAGTTGCAGGAGAGAAGGTTTTGTAAATTTCCTCAGATAATTTGATAAGAATTTTAACATATTCATACACACAAGGTTTAGGGCGACAGAAAGGACAGTTGCAAGAGAGAAGGTTTCGTAAATTTCTTCAGATAATTTGATAAGAATTTTAACATATTCATACACACAAGGTTTAGGGCGACAGAAAGGACAGTTGCAGGAGAAAAGGTTTTGTAAATTTCCTCAGATAATTTTATAAGAATTTTAACATATCCATACACACAAGGTTTAGGGCGACAGAAAGGACAGTTGCAGGAGAGAAGGTTTTGTGAATTTCCTCAGATAATTTGATAAGAATTTTAACATATCCATACACACAAGGTTTAGGGCGACAGAAAGGACAGTTGCAGGAGAGAAGGTTTTGTAAATTTCCTCAGATAATTTGATAAGAATTTTAACATATCCATACACACGAGGTTTAGGGCGACAGAAAGGACAGTTGCAGGAGAGAAGGTTTTGTAAATTTCCTCAGATAATTTGATAAGAATTTTAACATATCCATACACACAAGGTTTAGGGCGACAGAAAGGACAGCTGCAGGAGAGAAGGTTTTGTAAATTTCCTCAGATAATTTGATAAGAATTTTAACATATCCATACACACAAGGTTTAGGGCGACAGAAAGGACAGTTGCAGGAGAGAAGGTTTTGTAAATTTCCTCAGATAATTTGATAAGAATTTTAACATATCCATACACACGAGGTTTAGGACGACAGAAAGGACAGCTGCAGGAGAGAAGGTTTTGTAAATTTCCTCAGATAATTTGATAAGAATTTTAACATATCCATACACACAATGTTTAGGGCGACAGAAAGGACAGCTGCAGGAGAGAAGGTTTTGTAAATTTCCTCAGATAATTTGATAAGAATTTTAACATATCCATACACACAAGTTTTAGGGCGACAGAAAGGACAGCTGCAGGAGAGAAGGTTTTGTAAATTTCCTCAGATAATTTGATAAGAATTTTAACATATCCATACACACAAGGTTTAGGGCGACAGAAAGTCCAGTTCCAGGAGAGAAGGTTTCGTACATTTCCTCAGATAATTTGATAAGAATTTTAACATATCCATACACACAAGGTTTAGGGCGACAGAAAGGACAGCTGCAGGAGAGAAGGTTTTGTAAATTTCCTCAGATAATTTGATAAGAATTTTAACATATCCATACACACAAGGTTTAGGGCAACAGAAAGGACAGTTGCAGGAGAGAAGGTTTTGTGAATTTCCTCAGACAATTTGATAAGAATTTTAACATATCCATACACACAAGGTGTAGGGCGACAGAAAGGACAGTTGCAGGAGAGAAGGTTTTGTGAATTTCCTCAGATAATTTGATAAGAATTTTAACATATCCATACACACAAGGTTTAGGGCGACAGAAAGGACAGTTGCAGGAGAGAAGGTTTTGTAAATTTCCTCAGATAATTTGATAAGAATTTTAACATATCCATACACACAAGGTTTAGGGCGACAGAAAGTCCAGTTCCAGGAGAGAAGGTTTTGAAAATTTCCTCAGATAATTTAATAAGAATTTTAACATACCCATACACACAAGGTTTAAGGCGACAGAATGGACAGTTGCAGGATAGAAGGTTTTGTGAATTTCCTCAGATAATTTGATAAGAATTTTAACATATCCATACACACAAGGTTTAGGGCGACAGAAAGGACAGTTGCAGGAGAGAAGGTTTTGTAAATTTCCTCAGATAATTTGATAAGAATTTTAACATATCCATACACACAAGGTTTAGGGCGACAGAAAGGACAGTTGCAGGAGAGAAGGTTTTGAAAATTTCCTTAGATAATTTAATAAGAATTTTAACATACCCATACACACAAGGTTTAAGGCAACAGAAAGGACAGTTGCAGGAGAAAAGGTTTTGTAAATTTCCTTAGATAATTTGATAAGAATTTTAACATATCCATACCCTCAAGGTTTAGGGCGACAGAAAGGACAGTTGCAGGAGAGAAGGTTTTGTAAATTTCCTCAGATAATTTGATAAGAATTTTAACATATCCATACACACAAGGTTTAGGGCGACAGAAAGGACAGTTGCAGGAGAAAAGGTTTTGTAAATTTCCTCAGATAATTTGATAAGAATTTTAACATATCTATACACACAAGGTTTAGGGCGACAGAAAGGACAGTTGCAGGAGAGAAGGTTTTGTGAATTTCCTCAGATAATTTGATAAGAATTTTAACATATCCATACACACAAGGTTTAGGGCGACAGAAAGGACAGTTGCAGGAGAAAAGGTTTTGTAAATTTCCTCAGATAATTTGATAAGAATTTTAACATATCCATACACACAAGGTTTAGGGCGACAGAAAGGACAGTTGCAGGAGAAAAGGTTTTGTAAATTTCCTCAGATAATTTGATAAGAATTTTAACATATCCATACACACAAGGTTTAGGGCGACAGAAAGGACAGTTGCAGGAGAGAAGGTTTTGTAAATTTCCTCAGATAATTTGATAAGAATTTTAACATATCCATACACACAAGGTTTAGGGCAACAGAAAGGACAGTTGCAGGAGAGAAGGTTTTGTAAATTTCCTCAGATAATTTGATAAGAATTTTAACATATCCATACACACAAGGTTTAGGGCAACAGAAAGGACAGTTGCAGGAGAGAAGGTTTTGTAAATTTCCTCAGATAATTTGATAAGAATTTTAACATATCCATACACACAAGGTTTAGGGCGACAGAAAGGACAGTTGCAGGAGAGAAGGTTTTGTAAATTTCTTCAGATAATTTGATAAGAATTTTAACATATCCATACACACGAGGTTTAGGGCGACAGAAAGGACAGTTGCAGGAGAGAAGGTTTCGTAAATTTCTTCAGATAATTTGATAAGAATTTTAACATATCCATACACACGAGGTTTAGGGCGACAGAAAGGACAGTTGCAGGAGAGAAGGTTTTGTAAATTTCCTCAGATAATTTGATAAGAATTTTAACATATTCATACACACAAGGTTTAGGGCGACAGAAAGGACAGTTGCAGGAGAGAAGGTTTCGTAAATTTCTTCGGATAATTTGATAAGAATTTTAACATATTCATACACACAAGGTTTAGGGCGACAGAAAGGACAGTTGCAGGAGAGAAGGTTTTGTAAATTTCTTCAGATAATTTCATAAGAATTTTAACATATTCATACACACAAGGTTTAGGGCGACAGAAAGGACAGTTGCAGGAGAGAAGGTTTCGTAAATTTCCTCAGATAATTTGATAAGAATTTTAACATATCCATACACACGAGGTTTAGGGCGACAGAAAGGACAGTTGCAGGAGAGAAGGTTTTGTAAATTTCCTCAGATAATTTGATAAAAATTTTAACATATCCATACACACAAGGTTTAGGGCGACAGAAAGGACAGTTGCAGGAGAGAAGGTTTTGTAAATTTCCTCAGATAATTTGATAAGAATTTTAACATATCCATACACACAAGGTTTAGGGAGACAGAAAGGACAGTTGCAGGAGAGAAAGTTTTGTAAATTTCCTCAGATAATTTGACAAGAATTTTAACATATTCATACACACAAGGTTTAGGGCGAAAGAAAGGACAGTTGCAGGAGAGAAGGTTTTGTAAATTTCCTCAGCTAATTTAATAAGAATTTTAACATATCCATACACACAAGGTTTAGGGCGACAGAAAGGACAGTTGCAGGAGAGAAGGTTTTGTAAATTTCCTCAGATAATTTGATGAGAATTTTAACATATCCATACACACAAGGTTTAGGGCGACAGAAAGGACAGTTGCAGGAGAGAAGGTTTCGTAAATTTCTTCAGATAATTTGATAAGAATTTTAACATATCCATACACACGAGGTTTAGGGCGACAGAAAGGACAGTTGCAGGAGAGAAGGTTTTGTAAATTTCCTCAGATAATTTGATAAAAATTTTAACATACTCATACACACAAGGTTTAGGGCGACAGAAAGGACAGTTGCAGGAGAGAAGGTTTTGTAAATTTCCTCAGATAATTTGATAAGAATTTTAACATATCCATACACACAAAGCTTAGGGCGACAGAAAGGGCAGTTGCAGGAGAGAAGGTTTTGTAAATTTCCTCAGATAATTTGATAAGAATTTTAACATATCCATACACACGAGGTTTAGGGCGACAGAAAGGACAGTTGCAGGAGAGAAGGTTTTGTAAATTTCCTCAGATAATTTGATAAAAATTTTAACATATCCATACACACAAGGTTTAGGGCGACAGAAAGGACAGTTGCAGGAGAGAAGGTTTTGTAAATTTCCTCAGATAATTTGATAAGAATTTTAACATATCCATACACACAAGGTTTAGGGAGACAGAAAGGACAGTTGCAGGAGAGAAAGTTTTGTAAATTTCCTCAGATAATTTGACAAGAATTTTAACATATTCATACACACAAGGTTTAGGGCGAAAGAAAGGACAGTTGCAGGAGAGAAGGTTTTGTAAATTTCCTCAGCTAATTTAATAAGAATTTTAACATATCCATACACACAAGGTTTAGGGCGACAGAAAGGACAGTTGCAGGAGAGAAGGTTTTGTAAATTTCCTCAGATAATTTGATGAGAATTTTAACATATCCATACACACAAGGTTTAGGGCGACAGAAAGGACAGTTGCAGGAGAGAAAGTTTTGTATATTTCCTCAGATAATTTGATAAGAATTTTAACATATCCATACACACAAGGTTTAGGGCGACAGAAAGGACAGTTGCAGGAGAGAAGGTTTTGTAAATTTCCTCAGATAATTTGATAAGAATTTTAACATATCCATACACACAAGATTTAGGGCGACAGAAAGGACAGTTGCAGGAGAGAAAGTTTTGTAAATTTCCTCAGATAATTTGATAAGAATTTTAACATATCCATACACACAAGGTTTAGGGCGATAGAAATACAGTGGCAGGAGAGAAGGTTTTGTAAATGTCCTCAGATAATTTGATAAGAATTTTAACATATCCATACACACAAGGTTTAGGGCAACAGAAAGGACAGTTGCAGGAGAGAAAGTTTTGTAAATTTCCTCAGATAATTTGATAAGAATTTTAACATATTTATACACACAAGGTTTAGGGCGACAGAAAGGACAGTTGCAGGAGAGAAGGTTTTGTAAATTTCCTCAGATAATTTGATAAGAATTTTAACATATCCATACACACAAGGTTTAGGGCAAGAGAAAGGACAGTTGCAGGAGAGAAGGTTTTGTAAATTTCCTCAGATAATTTGATAAGAATTTTAACATATCCATACACACAAGGTTTAGGGCGAAAGAAAGGACAGTTGCAGGAGAGAAGGTTTTGTAAATTTCCTCAGATAATTTGATAAGAATTTTAACATATCCATACACACAAGGTTTAGGGCGACAGAAAGGACAGTTGCAGGAGAGAAGGTTTCGTCAATTTCCTCAGATAATTTGATAAAAATTTTAACATACTCATACACACAAGGTTTAGGGCGACAGAAAGGACAGTTGCAGGAGAGAAGGTTTTGTAAATTTCCTCAGATAATTTGATAAGAATTTTAACATATCCATACACACAAGGCTTAGGGCGACAGAAAGGGCAGTTGCAGGAGAGAAGGTTTTGTAAATTTCTTAAGATAATTTATTAAGAATATTAACATATCCACAGACACAAGCTTTTAGGCTATATTAAGGCCTGTTGAGCGTTGCAGGAGGGAAGGTTTTGATGATTCATGTAATATGGTCAAGACTTGGGAACAGAATAAGAGAGAATACGAGAGAATATTTCGGAAGGTTTAAGGCTTGGAGGAGAGAGAGTTTTGACGATATATTTAATATGATCCAGCCTTGTCGAACAGAGAATGAGAGGATACGAGAGAATAAGAGAGAATGGGAGAGGATACGAGAGAATGAGAGATGATAAGAGAGAATAAGAGAGAATGAGAGAGAATAAGAGAGAACGAGAGAGGATACGAGAGAATAAGAGAATGGGAGAGGATACGAGAGGATACGAGAGAATGAGAGAGAATAAGAGAGAATGAGAGAGAATAAGAGAGAATGAGAGAGAATGGGAGAGGATACGAGAGAATAAGAGAGAATGAGAGAGGATACGAGAGAATAAGAGAGAATGAGAGAGGATAAGATAGAATGAGAGAGGATAAGAGAGAATAAGAGAGAATGAGAGAGGATACGAGAGAATAAGAGAGAATGAGAGTGGACAAAAGAGAATAACAGAGAATAAGAGAGAATGAGGGAGGATACGAGAATAAGAGAGAATGAGAGGATAAGAGAGAATAAGAGAGAAAGAGAGGATAAGAGAGAATAAGAGAGAATGAGAGAGGATAAGAGAGAATAAGAGAGGAGAAGTGAGAATAAGAGAGAACGAGAGAGGATACAGAGAATAAGAGAGAATGAGAGAGGATAAGAGAGAATAAGAGAGAATGAGAGAGGATACGAGAGAATAAGAGAGAATGAGAGAGGATACGAGAGAATAAGAAAGAATGAGAGAGGATAAGAGAGAATAAGAGAGGATAAGAGAGAATGAGAGAGGATACGAGAGAATAAGAGAGAATGAGGGAGGATACGAGAGAATAAGAGAGAATAAGAGAGAATGAGAGAGAATACGAGAGAATGAGAAAGGATACGAGAGAATAAAAAAGAATGAGAGAGGATAAGAGAGAATAAGAGAGGATAAGAGAGAATAAGAGAGAATGAGAGAGGATACGAGAGAATAAGTAAGGATGAGAGAGGATAAGAGAGAATAAGAGAGGATAAGAGAGAATAAGAGAGAATGAGAGAGGATACGAGAGAATAAGAGAGAATGAGAGAGGATACAAGAGAATAAGAAAGAATGAGAGAGGATAAGAGAGAATGAGAGAGGATAAGAGAGAATAAGAGAGAATGAGAGAGGATACGAGAGAATTAGAGAGAATGAGCGGATACAGGAGAATAAGAAAGAATGAGAAAGGATAAGACAGAATAAGAGAGAATGAGAGAAGATACGAGAGAATAAGAGAGAATGAGAGAAGATACGAGAGAATAAGAAAGAATAAGAGAGGATAAGAGAGAATACGAGAGAATGAGAGAGGATACAGGGAAAAAGAGAGAATGAGAGAGAATATGAGAGAATAAGAGAGAATAAAAGAGGATACGAGAGAATAAGAGAGAATGAGAGAGGATAAGAGAGAATAAGAGAGAATGAGAGAGGATACAGAGAAAAAGAGAGAATGAGAGAGGATATGAGAGAATAAGAGAGAATGAGAGAGGATACGAGAGAATAAGAGAGAATGAGAGAGGATATGAGAGAATAAGAGAGAATAAGAGAGGATAAGAGGGAATAAGAGAGATATGAGAGAGGATACGAGAGGATAAGAAAGAATGAGAGAGGATAAGAGAGAATAAGAGAGAATAAGAGAGGATAAGAGAGAATAAGAGAGAATGAGAGATGATACAGAGAATAAGAGAGAATGAGAGTGGATACGAGAGAATAAAGAGAGAATTAGAGAGGATACGAGAGAATGAGAGATAATAAGAGAGAATAAGAGAGGATAAGAGATAATACGAGAGGATAAGAGAGAATAAGAGAGAATGAGAGAGGATATGAGAGAATAAGAGAGAATGAGAGAATAAGAGAGAATGAGAGAGAATAAGAGAGGATAAAAGAGGATAAGAGAGGATAAGAGAGAATAAGAGAGAATGAGAGGGGGAGGATAAGAGAGAAACCCTTGAAAGGTTTAACGGGCTTACCTTCACCCTGAGCAAGTGCAATCCGGCAGGTGTTCCCTTAAACATCGTGATGTTGCCGCTCTTCCTGTCCACTTTGAAGTAGTTAGCAACATTGGACGAGGTCGTTTCATCCACCTCGAATATCTTGTCATCCAGGTCGAAGTCATCCAGATCCGTCATGTAAACAGCTCCGATAACCATCGATGGGAACTGTCCCTAGAATGACGAAGACGAACAATTTTACGCAAAATTGTCATCATTTAGGAAGGGGCGTGTTAGAGTCAAGTAGTCTTCCATCATCCAGTAATCAATTTTCCTTGTTTCCATTTAGTCTCACAACCATAATTATCATTATTATTCAAAAGATGAACCCTAATCAAATGGAATAAACCCATATGGGCAATTGACTAGAAATTCAAGCTTCCAAAGAATATTATGTTGTTCATTACGAAGAAGTAAGAGAAGGTAAATGGAAATGCAGAAAGAAGAGATCTCACTTATTAACAAAAGATAAAAATAAATTAATAAATAGATAAAGATGTATTAAGATGCAAAGATAATAGCACTGGGCTAGTAATGCATTGCATCTTTGCTTGAACTACTGCACGACATCCTAAGGGAGACTGGACTGCACGGTGTGAGGAATAAGGGACTCTTGAACTGAGAAGTTCGACAGTGAGGCACATTTACTGGATATTGGTGCTGCTGTTCAGCGAATCTGATTGCCCTCGGCAGATAAAGCGGATCAGGGATCAATTGAGAATGTGAAAGATCTCTGTAAAATACAACTTATGGAAAATTGACAAACATGAGACCACCCGCCGATGCTCCAAGTCATAACTGCTGATATTAGGGAACAGAAACCTAACATCACGAACCACTCTATCTAAAAGAGACCAGTCTCTAGCAGAAGTAGACATAATAAATACAACACAAAAGTTGACTGCACCTGGTAATTGTAGACCTTAATCTCGCTCCTTCCGTCGGACATTGGAGAATCGTTCTCGTCCCCGACCTGTAGGGTGAGGAGACGGATGCCCCTCCGCCCCGTCTGATCTTGGGTCACGAAGGGAAGGGAGTACACCTTCTGTTCCTCTCGGTCCAACGACGCTACGGGAATCAGGCGGTACGTGGACCTTCCTCTGGAAATGGGAAAGGTAAACAGAGACACTTGTTATATACACATCAGCATTATAGATTCACTTCATTCTTTCTCTGGATTTCGAGTAAACCTCGTCGTTTTCAAAACATCCCAGTGAATATGTAATCATTTAGAGCAGCCTGCTCAAACAGAGCTTATGTCGAGAGAGCAAGGAACTTCAGGTAAACAAGGTCTGTGTGTGTTTGTCACAGAGAGAGAGAGAGAGAGAGAGAGAGAGAGAGAGAGAGAGAGAGAGAGAGAGAGAGAGAGAGCATGGAGGTGATTAGAAGCCTTTTCTTTTATTCCCCTCTCTTTTTAGACCAGTGCTAGGGTCACGGGTCACAAGAAGAGTTAATGATTATTGTTATTATGATTATGACTTCCGGAGTAAAACAATTATACTAACTTCAAATGAAATGTAATAAAATCACTAACTTTGTTGAAATAACAAACAGGAATAAATCCATAACTACTTTATGAAACCTATAGGTTTCATATCACATCATTTCGTTTTTCATTAATTCATAAAACCTAAACGTTTCATATAAAGACGTCGTTCCATCTTTGGCGAACTGTTGAAACGTCGACCCAACTCTTCGCTATGAAATATTTATCATCAGGAGACGAATGCCACACTTACCCACCAATCTGGAGACTGAACTTCTCCAACCAAGAAGCTGGAGTCCCTGGGTCAAACTCCATGATGCAAGGACAGCCATGGTCACCGCCATCAACATCGTCAAGCTTTATGGTTATGGATTCGACATCTTCAGGGTACAAGTTTTCCATGATTTTGGCGAAACCGTTCTCCTGCAGTGGACGAAAACAAGTAAATTTGTTAATGGGATCAAATGCAATCTGTAAAACCTAGTTCACAGAGTTTTCTAAGGCTGTCGTTGAGGAGAATTTCTGTTTAATTTTGCTGAATTATTATTATTATTATTATTATTATTATTATTATTATTATTATTATTATTATTATTATTATTATTATTATTATTATTATTATTATTATTATTATCCAGAAGATGAACGCATTCATATGGAACAAGCCCACCACAGGGGCCACTGACTAGAAATTCAAGCTTCCAAAGAATATGGTGTTCATTTGAAAGAAGTAACAGAAGATAAAGGAAAGTACAGAAAGAGGAGATCAGTTATTAAAAAACAGATAAATTAACAAGCAAATAAACAGATAAATAAAAATGTAAGTAAATTATTAAAATACAAGGAGAAGCGGTAAGTTTTCTGTAAAAGGACTTGGAAACAGTTTTTGCTTTGTTAGTTATACAGGAATAATATTTTCAAATATTCCATCTACATTTATTTGCCAGACATCCGTGCACTTATCTATGGGAAAAATAATTAATTTGTCAAATTAATTATTTTTCTTATTGATCGACCTTTGTCATTTCTGAAGTCATAAAGTTATATTATTGGGCGTGATTACAATGAATGAGATACAAAAAAGTACACACTCCAATGAAAGCACAAAATATGACTACATATTTCTACATAACACAAGGCTGCTGTTTTGTTCATCCTTTGATCGGCAAATCGAAAATGAAGCTTTGTTTCCTGAAGGTCCGAAAACATTAGCTGTTCCAAGTGCTTAAGTAAATTCTGTTTACCTGGATATCAAGCCTTGGCCCATTAGTTTTAATACCTCTTCCACAACCTTTAGCCAGTATTTCCTTGGTCTTCTCCACTTCTTCCTCCTCTTCCTCAGCTCTCAATTTTTGCCACCGTTTACCTCCACTCTCTACACTTGATCTAACCAACTCGTAACATTTATTCATCTTTCACCTAAGACAACATTTTTATCACATCTTTGTCGTATACACATTCCTCAGCCTTTCATTGATTCTCCATCCAGATATACTAGAAAATCAGTCATCGCAACAATCACAACTTTGAGTCATATCCGCCATTCAGATACAAATATCTCTTATTAAAGGTCAAAGATCTTATAACATAATCATCGCGGCATTTGCAAGCGCAACATCTGGACATTGCCGCCTAAGGAAGTTTCAATGCCTTGAAACATTAAGGAAGATAAGCACCTCCAGATGTTTTAGTTAGAGAAGAAGAACTGAAAACTGAAGTGGGTGCAGCTAGCTGCAGAAAGGACACCACAAACACCCTTCAGTAACACCTTCAGTGCAACACCTGGAGTGCACTGACGGCACTACAACCCTGTGGTTGATGGTACATGAGGAATTTCTACTGGAAGATGTTTTAGTTGGAGATGGAACGAAAAGGTGTGAAGAAAAGTGACTTCGATAAGAAGGGAGAAAGAATATTATACAAATCTAACCACATGAAAGGCAAAGCTGACATGAACACTTCTATGGCGTTCACGATGAAAGAAGAATTTTATGCCAGGAGAATCACAGATTCACCAGAGGAACTTGTCGGTAAAGCTGTTTAGGAACAGGTACAAAAACAAAGGGTTAGTTAACGTAACGAGATTATAAATACGAAGTTGCAGGATGAAAGCGTTGATCATACATCAATATACAAGATGAATACAGCAGTTAATGTCAAACTTTGAAAAAAAAATAATCTAAGTCTGATGATAATTTTATTACAAATACTTCAGGGAAAAAAAGTTGGTCTTTAGGGATGTAAATCCGGAGAGAAAGGGTAATGAGCAAACTGAACTTTGAATAACTGACACAAATGAAAAGATATTGTTTGAGAAGAGTTCAATACAGTCAAGTGCTGATAAAATGAGGATATCCAAGAGGTACTGTATATGGAGGGAGGGTAGTAGACAGGCAAAAATGAATGTAACAGAAGAGCTGGAGGGATTAGTTTTAATTCATGAATACTTATGCAAGTGATAAGAGGCTATAATTAAAATTTTAGAGAAAAATATAGACACCGTTGACTGAGGTAATAGAATGGCTAACGAAAGTTCGCAAAAAATGTAAGCAAGACAGAAAGGTTACAAAAAAAACAGACATGAGTAAAAGCTACTCCTCGAGATATTGTTTAAGATGCAGAGGTGGCTTCAGGAATAACAGGGGATATTATGTTAATTAGTGTACTTGGGAAGACGTTGCTTGGGATCTGATTGAGAACGTGAGATAAGATAGGACTGACAGGGGAGAAGCATCGCAGGTTCAAGAAGGGAGAGCGTGTCTGGAAGAATCTCTTTTTGCGAAATAATTATTTGAAGTTTGAGATCGAACGGTTCTAACCATATACGTACTACAATGACCTACAAAAACACATATGATAACTAATAAAAATTCATTTGTGATATTGCTGAGGATGCAGTTTTATATGATGAAAGTAAAGATAATGTTAGATTATGCAAACGATAGAAGGAGTTATTTGGTGTAGACCCTGGTCTTAGGAAAGAGTATGATATGTCTCTGTGGATGGAGTGACGTGGAAAATTAGAGGAAGTACAGGATATGGATACAACGCTACGGGACAGAAAAGGAGTCTTGCACGACCTACAGAATGGTTGATGCTTGCAAAGAATATGGTATTATTATTATTATTATTATTATTATTATTATTATTATTATTATTATTATTATTATTCAGAAAATGGACCCTATTCATATGGAACAATCCCATAGAGGTCACTGACTTGAAATGCAAAGTTCCAAAGAATTTGCAGATTTGGAAGAGAAACAGCAGGACCCAGTGCAAGAGGATGAAAGTGTATGTAGGTGGAGAAAGATGAAAGTGAATGTGATCAAGAGTACGGTTATTTAGGTGAATGGAAACCAGGAAGATGGAGCGACAAATGTTATGTGGATGGCGAAAGAAACAGAGCTGTTGATTCTCATCTGTATGTGAGAGTAAATGTCACGAATTGTGGTGTAAATAAGGTAGTGCATCCCGGAATAGTAAACCGTGGACATTTTACAAAGAATTTTCCACGTTTGAAGGAAGTGTGTTTGTGTGCGTGCTTAAATTAGGAGAGAGTAGTATTATACGTGTGATATGAGATGATTGTGAATGAGGTTTATGTGTATCTCAAAGGAACAGATAAATTCATCTCAGTTTCGAGAAAGGAAAAGTGATTCTGTAAAGCACTCACCGGCAGATGTATGTGCGGGTGGTTGTCATTGAGATCTTGTATGACCAGATGAACGGTGGCGGGGTCAGCATCATGACCTCTTCCTCCTTCGTCGTTGGCTCTCGGATACAAGGTCATTATGCCCTTCTTAGCAGACTCGCGATCCAAGCACTGAAGGCATAAAAATTCACGGTTTTATAGGCAGCTCTCGCTCATTGTAAAATGGAGGAAGAAAGAGGAGACTTCTTTCCTATTTTGCCTTAGCTCTTTTGTGGCTGAAAGTTCGGAAAGGGAAAACCGCATTAAAATCACAAAAACAGGTCGTGCTCATACCTGGTCCCTAAAAATAATGACATCAAACTGACATCTTCTCTACGACAAATATTCAAACTCCCCACAGCAGACAGGAAGTGTTTGGAAACATAACCATAAACTTAGGTACTCACTCCTTTCAGCGACAAGTCTCCAGTCTTGCTGTCTATGGTGAAGTTGTGGAGCTCGATTGGAGACAGGTAATACAGCATATTTTGGTCGACACTGTTGGGTAAGTCCGGGTCTAACGCGGATACCTGAGAAAAAGACATTAACGGAATTTTGTTTATCAAGTATCGATAGCCACGAAAAAATGACAAGATACAAGCCTCCTGTCATTCAGCCTTGTGCTTCTTAAAATAAACGTAGACCATCTGTTACACTTAGGTTGCCTCCACCTTATAGTAAAACGTTATAAAAATATAACTTCTCGCACACACGTCACAAACAGGTTGAATACAAGTCAACGAATTATTAATAGTTGTAACCAACGGTTATCCAGCATTTGCTAAAGATTCGTTCTCCATTTACGGTCGTTGACTTGTTTTCAACTTGTTTGTGATATGTAAGCGCTAGGTTACTGACTTGCGTTTATGACATGTTTAATGTGGTGTGGACTCATTCTTGAGTAACACCTAGAGGTGAACCCCACCTCCATTAACGAATACACCGCACTCGCTAGGCCCGAGTTCGAGTCTCCGGCTGGCTAATGAAGAATTAGAGGAATTTATTTCTGGTGATAGAAATTCTATTCTCGCTATAATGTGGTTCGGATTCCACAATAAGCTGTAGGTCCCGTTGCTAGGTAACCAATTGGTTCTTAGCCACGAAAAATAAGTCTAATCCTTGGGCCAGCCTTGGAGAGCTGTTAATCAGCTCAGTGGTCTGGTAAAACTAAGTTATACTTAACCACAAACAGGATTATTGCTTGTATTATTCTAATTGATCTCTCGATACTTATTGGTCATAAAAGAAAATTGCCCCCGGAGAAATAAGGATATAATTATGAGAACCTTTGTTAATGTCAGACGACACTTCAATAAGGATTTGTTCTTTGTAACTGCTGGCGATCAAAAATAAATCCGAGTCTCGAAAAATCGTTTGAATACTGACAACAAGAATAAGATTCTCTGTTAACCTTTGATTAATACCAGAAAGTAAAGCAGACCTCTTGACGGCATTAGTTGAACAGCAAAAACACAATAATACGGCTTAATCAGAATTTAGATCTCTACATACGTGGCAAATGTCAAATATAATTTTCCAATACCTTATATGGGTAGCTGCATGTGCTTGGCAACCCTATGTTTTAGTGTTTATGCTAATTACTCTACTTTATTTATTGCTAGTTGTTATTGATTATATCAAGGCTAAATCAAAGCACGTAAGTTATTGAAAAAGGCTGAAGTACAAGACTATAAGGAAAACGATGATAGACGAAAGCGCGGAAATTATTGAGAAAAGCTGAAGTACAAGACTATAAGGAAAACGAAGCTAGATGAAGGCACGGAAATTATTGAGAAAGGCTGAAGTACACGACTATAAGGAAAACGAAGCTAAATGAAAGCACAAAAACTATGAAGAAAGGCTGAAGTACAAGAATATAAAGAAAACGAAGCTAGACGACAACATAGAAATTATTGAGAAAGGCTGAAGTACAAGACTATAAGATAAACAAAGCTAGATGAAAGCACGGAAATTATTGAGAAAGGCGGAATTACAAGGCAATTAAGAAAACGAAGCTAAATGAAAGCACGGAAATTATTGAGAAAGGCTGAAGTACAAGACTATAAGAAAAACAAAGCTAGATGAAAGCACGGAAATTATTGAGAAAGGCAGAATTACAAGGCAATTAAAAAAACGAAGCTAGATGAAGGCACGGAAATTATTGAGAAAGGCTGAAGTACACGACTATAAGGAAAACGAAGCTAAATGAAAGCACAGAAACTATGAAGAAAGGCTGAAGTACAAGAATATAAAGAAAACAAAGCTAGATGACAACATAGAAATTATTGAGAAAGGCTGAAGTACAAGACTATAAGAAAAACAAAGCTAGATGAAAGCACGGAAATTATTAAGAAAGGCGGAATTACAAAGCAATTAAGAAAACGAAGCTAAATGAAAGCACGGAAATTATTGAGAAAGGCTGAAGTACAAGACTATATGGAAAACAATGCTAGATGAAAGCATGGAAATTATTAAGAAAAGTGGAATTACAAGGCAAGTAGGATAATGAAGCTAAATGAAAGCACGGAAATTATTGAGAAAGGCTGAAGTACAAGACTATATGGAAAACAATGCTAGATGAAAGCATGGAAATTATTAAGAAAAGTGGAATTACAAGGCAAGTAGGATAATGAAGCTAAATGAAAGCACGGAAATTATTAAGAAAGGCTGAAGTACAAGACTATAAGGAAAACAAAGCTAGATGAAAGCACAGAAATTATTGAGAAAGGCTGAAGTACAAGACTGTAAGGAAAACGAAGCTAGATGAAAGCACGGAAATTATTGAGAAAGGCTGAAGTACAAGACTATAAGGAAAACAAAGCTAGATGAAAGCATGGAAATTATTAAGAAAGGCAGAATTACAAGGCAATTAGGATAATGAAGCTAACTGAAAGCACGGAAATTATTAAGAAAGGCAGAATTACAAGGCAATTAGGATAATAAAGCTAAATGAAAGCACGGAAATTATTAAGAAAGGCTGAAGTACAAGACTATAAGGAAAACGAAGCTAGATGAAAGCACGGAAATTATTGAGAAAGGCTGAAGTACAAGACTATAAGGAAAACGAAGCTAGATGAAAGCATGGAGATTATTAAGAAAGGCAGAAGTAAAAGTCTATATGGTAAACAAAGCTAGATGAAAGCATGGAAATTATTGCGAAAGTCTGAATTACAAGACTATAAGGAGAACGAAGCTAGATAAAAGCTCGGAAAGTATTAAGAAAGGCGCAAGTAAAAGTCTGTATGGAAAACGAAGCTAGATGAAAGCACGGAAATTATTAAGTAAGGCTGAAGTACAAGACTATAAGGAAAATGAAGCTAGATGAAAGCATGGAAATTATTAAGAAAGGCTGAAGTACAAGAATAAGGAAAACGAAGCTAGATGAAAGCATGTAAATTATTAAGAAAGGCGCAAGTAAAAGTCTATATGGAAGACAAAGCTAGATGAAAGCATGGAAATTATTGAGAAAGGCTGAATTAAAAGCCTATAAGGAAAATGAAGCTAAATGAAAGCATGGAAATTATTGAGAAAGGCTGAAGTACAAGATTATAAGGAAAACGAAGCTAAATGAAAGCAGAGAAATTATTGAGAAAGGTTAAAGTAAAAGTCTATATGGAAAACAAAGCTAGATGAAAGCATGGAAATTATTGAGAAAGGCTGAAGTACAAGACTATAAGGAAAACGAAGCTAGGTGAAAGCACGGAAATTATTGAAAGGCTAAGGTAAAAGTCTATATGGAAAACAAAGCTAGATGAAATCACTGAAATTATTAAGAAAGGCTGAAGAACAAGACTATAAGGAAAATAAAGCTAGATGAAAGCACTTAAATCATTGAGAAAGGCTAAAGTAAAAGTCTGTATGGAAAACAAAGCTAGATGAAAGCACAGAAATTATTGAGAAAGGCTGAAGTACAAGAGAGTAAGGAAAATGTACTAGATGAAAGCATGGATTTTATGAAGAAAGGCTGAAGTACAAGGCAATAAAGAAAACGTTGCTAGAGAAGGCATGGACATTATGAAGAAAGGCTGAATTACAAGACCATAAAGAAAACGAATGCTAGAGAAAGCACAGAAAATATGAAGAAAGGCTGAAGAAAGGAAAATGAAGCTACATGAAAACATAAAAATTATGAAGAAAGGCTGAACTATAAGACAATAAGGAAAACGAAGCAAGATGGAACCATGGAAATTATGAAAAACTCTGATGTACAAGAGTATAAGGAATACAAAACTAGAAGAAAACACAGAAATTATGAAGAAAGGATGAAGTACAAGATTATAAGACAAATGAAGGCAGATAAAAGGAAGGAAATTATGAAGAAAGGCTGAAATGCAAGACTATATGGAAAACGAAGCTAGAGAAAGCACAACAGTATGAAGAAAGGTTGAAGTACAAGACCAAAGGAAATTAAGAGGAAAGGGTGAAATACAAGACTATAAGGAAAAGGAGACGAGATAAAACTCGACTCTCTGAAAACGGCCTCACCTTCCCGAAGGTGACGTTGCAGTCGGTGTTTTCGGTGACGCTGAAGGTGTAGTTGCTCTTCTCGAACACGGGCTGGAGGTCGTTGACATTCGTGACGGCGATGATGACGTCAGTTTCAGCTGGAGGGTTGGCTCCGTCGTACACCCGAATTCTCAGAGTAAACTGAAAACAGAACCCAAAGAAGAAAAGGGACAAGTTTAAAACTAGATTTGGAGTGACTAGGCTTATTCACTTATTCAGGAAACCAAATGTCCCCGAATAAGTGAATTCAGAGATGAAATCTGATACAGCTCTCGTTCAACTTGAAAGTTTCATGAAGAGAAACTATAACAGAAGACATCAAAGGCAAAACGTGACTATTCACAAAGGTTGAAGCATCAGCTGATAAAGAGGCTTCCCAATAAAGACGTCCCTGTGAGAAATAGTTGTAGTTGGGATCACATGTTCATAACGAAATCCCTTTTATTAGCCAGAAAGAAGTGAATGAAACAGTGTTCGCGGAAAACTTCAAATTAACAACTAAAGATCTAAACAATGAACGATTAACCTTTGATCCATTAATTAGAACGCTCTTGCTTGTAAGGGTCGAGTTTTATTGGCTGAACCATACTCTCTGCTCTGGTATTATGTCGATGCAAGTTGTTAGATTTAATTTGTTAATTTATTACTTTGCTAATTTAACTGTTTTTTTCTAATAACTGATCTCCTCTTTCTGTATTTCCCATTACCTTCTGCCAATTCTTTCGAATGAACACTGTAATACTCTTTGGAAGCTTGAATTTGAAGTCAATGGCCCCGTTCCATATGAATAGGATTCTTCATCTTCCGAAATAATAATAATAATAATAATAATAATAATAATAATAATAATAATAATAATAATAATAATAATAATAATAATAATAATCAGTTGATTAAATGATAGATAAAACTGAGAAAGAACAGCTGATATGGCTAGGCCATCTAACCGAGAAAGGATGAAAGTAGAATTGTGAAATGAAGGTAGGACTGGATGGAGATCAAGAGGTAGACCAGGTAAACGCTGGACTGATTAAGTATAGAAGATCCTGACAAAGAATAACTTGCCAAAATTGAACAGTCAAGAGGAGAGGGAGCTTTTGAAAACAGGGGAGAGTTGAGGAGATGACAGATCCCACTGACTGGCAGTCTAAAAAGCCTTACTGGGAGCGGAAGTAAGAAGTAAGTAAGTATGGTATTCATTTAACATTCGCCACACAATTCTAATTATTTCTTATAAAAGAAACAAATACGTGAATAATCAAACGAGAGTTTTGCATAGAAGAAAGATGGAATAACGTTCAAACAGAGCTCTAAATTCACTAAACTTACTGATTAACTATAGTAGAAAATCGTTGACCTCAGAATTTCTAACGCTTGATGATGCATAGACGATGCAGGTGGTAATCAGTAATATTTTCATGATATCGAAACAATTGTGAGCAAAATGTCAAAACAATTCCTTATTACAATTATGATACGAATACAGTACAGTTTACTATATACGAAGAAAATTATATTTTACATCAAATACATAAAATATAAAAGTATTTTCACGAAACATGGAAATATTGAAAACCTAGTTTCAACATGAGCAGTTTATACTAATGATTTTTCAACAATGTCCAGTGATGATATTGACAAAAAATTAAAACAAAAGTACTGATTACAAATCAAAACAGCATTTTAAATATCATCTTATATTAAGTATATAGAAATCAGTGTAACTCAAGAAGACTTTATAATGAAATCTGGGCTACCAAGACAAGCACTGAAGGGGCACCTCCCCCCATACAGCGCTTAAGACAATGAAAAGAAGTGGTTGGAGTGGTTGGACAGCAAGATATAAGAGATCCAGAAAATAAAGGCGATGATGTACAATGTTTTACGGGTAGAACTAGGAGAAAACCCCGACATAGCACTAAAAATAATAGATTATTATTATTATTATTATTATTATTATTATTATTATTCAGAAGATCAACTCTATTCATAAGGAACAAGCCCACTGGGACCATTGAAATTCAAGCTTCCAAAGAAAATGGTATTCATTTGAAAGAAGTTACAGA
Organism: Macrobrachium rosenbergii; assembly: GCA_039081455.1. NCBI lineage: Eukaryota > Metazoa > Arthropoda > Malacostraca > Decapoda > Palaemonidae > Macrobrachium > Macrobrachium rosenbergii. The sequence goes on from JANJGK010005026.1 coordinate 40,126, forward strand.
AGGTAATGAAAAATACAGAAAGAAGAGATCAGTTATTAGAGAAATAGATAAATTAGCAAATTGGTAAATAAATAAAACAAAATAAATAAAATGTAAGTAAATTATTAAAGCAAGACTGAAAAGGAAGAGGGAATGGAAGTAAAGTAAAAGGCTACAAATTGGGTATAGCTATGGGCGGGTGGGACGCTGCAAACATCTTCAAATAATGCTCACAGTGCACCACATTAGGTGCACTGCCGGTACCAACCCGCTACGGGGGATGATACGGGAAGAACGCGAAGGTAGGAAGGCAGGAAAAGAAGAAAAGTAAGAGAATAACATGGTAACTGTGGCTACCTACATTTCGGTCGTACACGGGATGGTCATAGTCCAAGACTTTGTTGACAAGGATCTCGCCCGTTACTTCGTCGATTCGGAACTTCTGCTCCCCGTTGCCTTCCACGATCTGGTACTCGAAAAGGTTCACTGGAGAGGGGGGGTGGGGAAAGGAGGTGAATTAGGACCTTTCAAATTGTGCGTAGCTGGGGAAGATTTCATCAGAAGCCATTTTTTTCTGAGTGCTATCGCTCGTTACCTTAAAGATATTGTTTCCTATGATGATATTTCAGAGAATGAAGGGAATATGTGAATATGCCTTTCAAATAAGCCTTTAAAACTTTATCATTAAAACAGTTACATTTGGAGGACAGTCTCTACATTATTGTTACGGCTACCGTTTTCATTTTTATAAAAGACGATGGCTTTAGGTGTCTCTGTAAAGAAGAAAAATATACTAAGATTAAATAGTTCTATATGTCTCGTACGAATTAAAAGTTCTAAAATATATTAGCTCCACCTAAATCGGGAATCTCGAAATCTCCTCCCTTGTGCTCGTCATAGCAGTCTTTCGCTCTACGGTCGCGTTAATGAGGCTTCCAGCTGTTGCGTAACACGGACTCAGAAACCGAATATTCGCATCAAAAACAATATTCTTAATGAGGCCTCCAGCTGCTGTGTAAAACGGACTCAGATAATGACTATTCGTGACAAAAACAGCATCCTTACCGACATCAGAGTCCTCGACGGCCAACTTGACTCCCGTAGACTTTCCAACCTCTCGATTCTCCGGCAGTTCCACCTCGTAGATGCCGTTCAGGTGATCGAAGACGGGAGGAACGTCGTTCAGATCTTGTACCGTGATCCAGTAGATCGTCATTCGTTCGTGACCTGCAAAAAAAAAATAAAAAGAATTCGCTTGTGGCCTTTAAAAAAACCAATTCACTCGGGACCTGCAAACAAACCAATTCGCTCTTGGCCTGCAAAAAAATAAAAATAAATAAATAAAAAATTAGCTCGTGACCTGCAAAAAAAAAAAAAAAAACTTGTGACCTGCAACAAAAATTTGCTTGTGACTTGCAAAAAAAACCCCAACTCGCTTGTGACCTGAAAATTCGCCCTTGACCTGCAAAAAAATTTGCTCATGACCCTGCAAATAAAAAACAATTTGCTTATGACCTAAATAAAAATAGCTTGTGATATGCAAAAAAAAAGTTAGCTTGTCACCTGCAAAAAATAAGAATTAGCTCATGACCTGCAAAAAGAAAAAAAAAAATAGCTCGTGAACTGCAAAAAAGACAATTCGCTCGTGGCCTTCAGAAAAAAAAACTAATTCGCTCATGAACAGCAAAAAAAAAAATCGCTCGTGACCTGCCAAAAAAAAAAAAAAAAATGAATTCGTTCGTGACCTGCAAAAATTATTTGCTCGTGACCAGCAAAAAAAAATTTTTGCTCGTGACCTGCATAAAAAACCCAATTCGCTCATGAACAGCCAAAAAAAATCTCTCGTGACCTGCCAAAAAAATGAATTTTGCTCGTGACCTAAAAACAAAAAAAATTCGCTCGTGACCGTAAAACAAAATTCTCTTGTGACCTGCAAAAAAAAAAAAAAATTGCTCATAATCTGCAAATAAAATTTTCGCTCGTGACCTGCAAAAAAAATTAATCTTGTGACCTGCAACAAAAATTTGCTTGTACCTTGCACAAAACCCCATCTCGCTTGTGACCTGAAAATTCGCCTTTGACCTGCAAAAAAAATTTGCTCATGACCCTGCAAATAAAAAACAATTTGCTCATGACCTAAATAAAAATAGCTTGTGATATGCAAAAAAAAAAGTTAGCTTGTCACCTGCAAAAAAAAAAAAAAAGCTCATGACCTGCAAAAAAAAAAAAAAAAAAACAATTTACTCATGACCTAAAAAAAACACTTTGCTCATTACCTGCAATAAAAAAACAAATTCGTTCGTGACCTGCTAAAGAAAACAAATTCACTTGTGACCTGCAAAAAAAATCACCTGTGACCTGCAAAAAGAATTTGCTCATGTCCATCAAAAAATCACGTATGACCTGCAAAAAAACCAATTTGCTCATGACCTGCAAAAAACCCAATTCGCTCGTGACCCGCAAAAAAAAAAAATTCCCTCATGACCTGCAAAAATAATAATCCGCTCGTGACCTGGAAAATAAATCTGTGAACAAAAATTCGCTCATAACCTGTAAGAAAAACCAATTCGCTCACGACCTGCAAAAAAAATAAAAATCACTCATGACCTGCAAAAAATATTTGCTCTTGACTTGCAAAAAAAAAATCGCTCGTGGCCTGCAAGGAAAAAAATTCACTCGTGACCTGCAAAAAAAATTGTTCATGACCTGCAAAAAAAAAAAAATTACTCATGACCTGCAAAAAGAAAAAATTACTTGTGACCTACAAAAACAATCTCTCGTGACCTGCAAAAAAAAAAAAAAGCCAACTCGCTCGTGACCTGCAAAAAAACACAATTCATTCACGACCCTCAAAAAGAATTTGCTCATGACCTGCAAAAAAAATTTGTTCGTGACCTGCAAAAAAAAGTTCGCTCATGACCTGCAAAAAAAAAAAAAAAAATCAATTCAATCATGACCTTAAAAAAAAATACGGAAGATCAGGCGATGGCTGCATGAATTGCTTTGGCAAGAAGAGAGGATTATCATCATGGTTCCCGTGCGAGGGTGTGATGAGTTCAGTGCACCTCAGGTGTTGTGCTATAGGTACTGGAATTCAAATATAAGATTAGCTCACAAGCCAAGCGCTGGGACCCATGAGGTCATTCAGAGCTGAAAATAATGTCGAAACAATTGTTAGGAGAAGGTGGAAAGCAAGATGGAAGAAAGAGAATATGAACAGAGGTTTAGTGAAAGGGATGAAAGGGGTCGCAGCTGGGGGCCGCAGGAGCACTGCAAAGAACCTTGAGTAATGCCTACCGTGCACCGCGCGAGGTACACTGATCGCACTTCCCAACTACGGAAGCCGTAGGTACTACTAAAGGGTGTTTGCTGCGATCCTTTGGCCCCTAGCTGTACCCAGATTTTAGCCTTTTACTTTATCTCCATTCTGCTTACTTTCTTCAATATTACTGCCCAACACTTCTAACTGTTACTTCTAAGTGCAACGGAAGGGATTTTCTTCCAGTTCCATTTTTAGATCTTTGAATTCATTTCTCTTATTTTCTGTATCTCTTCATCTTGCTGTCTAATCACTCCAACTCCTCTTACGTTGTGAATGCCCGAAAGTGCCCCAGTTCTTAGTTTGGCAGCCTGAATTTCATACATGAAATTTAATCAACAGGATTCGCTTCCTTGAGATTCAGAAGCTCGTCTTCTTTCCTTTTCTTATTTGTTTTATCCAGGACTGGGCTAGGAAAGGTCATTTGGTCACCATTCTCCTTGGACTTTGAGCTTAACAAAACGGTGTTGGGTAATGGTGGAAATTATAAGCTATTTGTAGGTTTGTATGGGCTGAATACAAAGTACCTCGGGCATGTTAACAAACGGTTTTGTGGAATGAGAGAGAATTCCGGGATACCTGCAACATTTTAACAAAAATAAAGTCTTTGAAACATACCCAGAGTAGCATGAGTCTTGAAATGGAGAAAAAATCCGCAGTTATGAATGGGTACACATATTTAAAAATAAATCTCTACAGACAGCTTTCGGGAAAGCTCTCAGTGGAGATTTATTTTTAAATATATTTGTACCCATACATAGCAGTGGAGCTGTTTTTCCAATAGAGACCTTATTCATGGAGGAGAAAATAGAGGTTTACTCTTTGAAAGAGATGAAAAGGCATTTTAATCTGCGAAACATAGGAAAAATTATCTGTGTGCTAACCTAATTTGCAATGTGCCTGAAACAGAAAGGCTTTTATGGCGGCAAGAGTAAAGAGAAATCTGTTTGATGGACTGTCTGGAACGTGGTTTAGACAGTACAGACATGGTCAGCTGTAGTTGAGAGATTTTTCTAAAATAGGTGCCTTGTATTGATGAGAATAAGAGTTTTTGCATAAAATAAGTGAAAATTTATCATCAGTTGCTTGAATATTTTACTTATCAATTGAAACACACGAAACTACCTTACAATGGTATTGTGTAATTTTGTACTTTCATAAAGCCAAACCAGATCGATCAATTAAAAACAGATACAAATAAAAGAACAATAAAAGTTTTTACATTTCAGTTTACAAACAGATATAGAACTGAAGTGTCCCAGTATCCGTGCATTTATAATTTAATTTCCTGCTGAATTTCGGAAATTTTATTCTGTAATAGAAAAGGAAAAGACGAATAACTTCTAACTGCAGTATTTTTAGTTCATCGTTCTCAGCGGTCAGCGAATTTCATAGTTAGAGTCTAACTGATCGCAGTATATATATATATATATATATATATATATATATATATATATATATATATATATATATATATATATATAATGCATACATATATATGTATATATGTATATATATATATATATATATATATATATATATATATATATATATATATACTGTATATGTATATATATATACATACATATACATATATATACATATATATGTATGCATATATGTATATATATGCATATATATATACACACATATAATAATAATAATAATAATAATAATAATAATAATAATAATAATAATAATAATAGATATGCAATCGTATGTGAGCGCGCAATGAGCGTGGGACCTGCAATTATAGTAACGTAAGTGGGCCATTACTCGAAAACGAGAAATTCAAATGATCTCCTCCTCTCCCTCCCTGACTCTTTTTTTTTTCTCTCTCTCTCTCTCTCGCTCTGTGTGTGTTTCCTTAACTCACTAATGCATAAATTTATTCTCTATGTTACTGTTCTATGTCGATATCTTGAGGCAGAGTGATGATTTAATCTTGTGACAGCACTGTCAACAAAATCACTTTCATAAGAATCTTTTTCCGTAAATAAGATCTTCACTAATCCCATATAACGTTAATTACACCATACAGTTATTTACAAAGCCAGATTATAATGCTGCCTTTCCATTATTGAATAACTATACCATATCTGCTCTCCTTAATTTTACACACACACACACACACACACACACATATATATATATATATATATATATATATATATATATATATATATATATATATATATATATATATATATATATTAACAAGCTTATTATGTTTTCATGTTACCATTCATAAACAAATAGATCATATCCTCACAAATATTAACCCTCAAAATATCGTTTAATAACTATTTCACTATACCTTGGTCATAACGTACACCCAAGGGGAATAGTAATTCATAAGTTCTTTATGTGCAGGCCAGGATTCGAACCTGTTCTGCTTTAGAAACAATGACAGACAGTGACCTTGAACACTCGACTAATTCTGGCCGGTGAAGAAGCACTTATCAGTGACAATTTCCCCTGGGGGCAAGTAATTCCCGGGGTAGAGTGAACTGCATATTAAACTATTTATGGGGTTAATGTTTTTGAGTATATGGACACCATTTTCTTTGGAAGCTCGAATTTCAAGTCAGTGGCCTTCATGGGCTTGTTCCATATAAATAGTGTTAATCTTCCGAATAATAATAATAATAATAATAATAATAATAATAATAATAATAATAATAATAATAATAATAATAATAATAATAATAATAATAATAATAATAATAATATTTATTTACCACTGGAAGGATAAGAATAAATAAGCAGATCTCAATATATTTGTTGAATGAAGATAGGCGAATATGAAGTGCTTATTCAGTAACGGAAATGTAGCACTATATTCGGGATTTGTAGTACCTGTATAGTGTAATTTAACGTTATATGCGGTTAGCGAGAATTTTACTTATGAAACCGGTTTCTTATGAAAATGTTTTGGTTTAAAGGGCTGTGACAACATCAAATCGTTCTTCCCTTAAGACAACTTCGTAGTACTGTAACACAGAAAACAATTATTCCTGAGGTATTGTGACCTGAATATTAAACGATATTTGGGTGTTAACATTTGTTAATTTAAAAAAGGTCTCGCGTTCAGAAATTACAAAAATTCATAATTCAACGTCTCCTCTCACCTGGGACGCCATCTGTCACCCTGATGGGGATCTTGTACTGCTTGAATTCCTCTCTGTCCAGGGGTTCAGTCGTCCACAATTCCCCGTTGGACTTGAGGGCGAATTTCTGTCTGACGTCTACCGAAGCCATTGGGTCGAAGGAGTAGCGAAGCTGCGAGAGACGACGCATACAAAAAATTAGCCATAGAACTCTCCAGACAAATATAACCAGCATCTCACTGTTATAGATACATAGACATACATTCCTTTATCTCCTTTCTGAAATGGTACAGAGAAAATTAGCCTTAGAACTAGCAAGATAAATCCGAAGCCAATTAGTATATTAATGTTATGAATATATATATATATATATATATATATATATATATATATATATATATATATATATATATATATATATATATATACAAACACACGTTTATTCATTCAGCTTCTTTCTTAAATAAATGGCGTGGAATGACTTCACAGAGATGGAGATTTGTGAATAAGGAATGATGAACTTATACACTCGCGTGCGGGCGTGCAATGGAGGTGGGGTCTGAAGGGGAATATATTAGCGTGCATATATATATATATATATATATATATATATATATATATATATATATATATATATATATATATATATATATATATATTACATAATATATACACACACTATATACATATATATATATATATATATATATATATATATATATATATATATATATATATATATATATATATATATATATATATATATATATAATATATATAGATTGTAATATTAAATAATATACCCAATAATGAAACTAAAAACACCGACAGCTCCAAAACCAATATTAAAATAATAATAATAATAATAATAATAATAATAATAATAATAATAATAATAATAATAATAATAATAATAATATTTGTATAGCCTTCCCTATTCGTCTTACAATCTTACTTTCGTCAGCGCGTAGCTGGTGTATCAAGTTTTCGGAGGGCGAATCTCTTCCTTTATATCCTCAGGAAACTTGATACACCAGCTACACGCTGACGAAAGTAAGATTATAAGACGAATAGAGAGGACTTTGTACAAACTGAATGCCGCAGAAACAGCCATGTGAGGACTTTGTACAAACTGAATGCCGCAGAAACAGCCATTATTTTCAATAATAATAATAATAAAAATAAAAATAATAATAATAATAATAACAATAATAATAATAATCGGAGTAACTCACTGGGTGAACTACTACTTAGACGCTCGAGGGGGTTAGTTGGTTATCTACGGAGAAGGAAGGTATTACCTCATCTGCGGAGTTGGCTCTCTTCAAAATCAATATTACATGCTTGAAATAGGGTCTTCTAAATACAAATAATAATAATAATAATAATAATAATAATAATAATAATAATAATAATAATAATAATAATAATAATAATAATAATGGAAAGAGAAACCCACAATATTCTTGTGTATAACTTGTTTACTGGTAAATATTTACATATTACTTTGATCTCGAGTATTTTCAGGTCCTAACTGTGACCCTTTTTCAAGAGATGAGGTAGTCAGGCTGGTTCAAGGCCCAGCAATCTTCTGGAACTTCTTCTCCCTGTGCTGTCATTTATATGATGGCTGTCCTGGTTTCCATTCTCTTGAGAGTTGTTAAACTCCTCCTGTCGGTCTGATATCCTGATCTGATGGTCAGTGGTATTAATCCTTGTGGTATGTGAGCGGTCACCATCGGTCTGTTGGGCAGGAGACCTAACCTCCAGGTCAGAAGGGTCGATCTTAGCTTCTTTTAATATTAAAGATCGGCTTATGGGATCTTCTGAGATAAATCCTTTGTTTCCTTCTATCACTTTAATCTGTCTGATGAGTCCCCCTTCCACTACCCTCCTATGACTGATGTTATTGCTTTTGTATAAAAGCCTACTGTTTTTAAAATCCATCCTATGGTCCTTTTCCCAACAATGCCTAGCTATAGCACTCCCCTGTGAGTTGAGTTGTATACTGCCCTCCTGTGTTCTTGGATTCTAGTCCTTATTCCCATACCTGTTTCACCCTCATATTTGTCTCCACAATTGTTGCAATTAATTATGTATACTCCCCCTACATCATCTGCATTACTATCTTCTCCTTCCAATTTATTTTTACATGCTTTGTTTTTTACGGTGTTGTCAAAGGTATACACAAATTTATATTTAATTTCTTTCATTTTTGATGTAATTTTTTTCATTTTAGGCATATAAGGGAGGGAAACTATTTTCTTGTTTTCTGTATTCCCTCCCTTATATGCCTAAAATGAAACAAATTACATAAAAAATGAAAGAAATTGATGGCGTAGTGGTAACGTCCACTGGAGTTGCTGAATAGGCCCATGTCAAGGGTTCGTGTCCCGATGGGTTCCAATTCATTTATCACTTATATAAATTCCCCTTCGGTGACAATTCTCCTTCGGAGATATTCCTGAGGTAGCGTGAATTTGATATTAAGCGACATTTGTAGCTTCATGATTGTATATAAATCACGGTGTGATAAAAAATTTCATATATATATATATATATATATATATATATATATATATATATATATATATATATATATATATATATATAATATTATATCATATATACATATATAGATGTATATGTATGTATATTATATATATATATATATATATATATATATATATATATATATATATATATATATATATATATATATATATATATATATATATATATATGCGTGTCTGAGTGTGTGTGAATATAGTGAATATACAGTATATAAAAGCTAGTCACGGTTGTCGATGCAAGTGAAATTAGGTTCACTTCATTTGATTAGTAATTCTTAAACCTTTTGTGGCTGCAGCTAAATCAAAATAAGAGAGGAAATCTATGACTCAGTAACCCAGAAAGTCTAAATCATGTAGATAGCCTCCTCATTTAATTATAATAACGTAAAATACAAAAGACATACATGGGACCTAATCAAATAATTATCAGTATTTATATCTTCGGTGATGCGTCTAAATCTGTCCCTGTAATTTCCTGAGCAACATCTACCATCTATCAAGGAAGATGACTTGCAGGTGACACAAACACACACACCAACATGCATAGAAAATAGAAGCTTCCAACATAAATACTTTTCATTTTTTAGGTAACTGCTAAGAGTAGAATTTATTTTCTATCTGATTATTAGAGGTAACTGAAGAGTTAGCAATCATGAAATATTCACACTGCAAATGCAAAATGATAATATAAAACATCCTGTCTTTGGTTTATGAAACACGCAGATATGCACATGCATATTGCATTCAAGCATTTGCCAGAAATACCTTTCAATTTTTAAGGAACTGCTGAGAGCACACTTTGTTCTCTATTTGACTGATGGAGACATTTGGGCTAATTCTTAACACTGGACATGAAGAGTTAGTAACCTTCAAATATTGATCTTGCAAATGGAAAATAATGATATTTAACATTTTAACTCTGGTTCTATGATAACACACTCACATGCATATGGAATAAAGGCATTCGTTACCAGTACCATTCATTATTTACCTAAAAAATAACAGCTACGATTAGACTTTATTCTCTCTTTGACTGGTGGAGATATTTGGACTGTCCCCAAACACAGACCAAGAGGAGTTAGTAATCTTGAAATATTCACGTTACAAATGGAAAATAATAATAATATAAAGCATCCTAACTTAGGTCTAACATCAAGAATTCAAGGGCAGGCACAGTTCCGGTATGTGACCGCATTTAGTGGGGTAGATAACAGAAAAATCGTGCAAATGACGATACAAGCATCAAATTTGGCACAAACGTCCTCCAAGGTATACTAATCAAAGCTGCCCGATTGGCAGTTGAAAAACCAAGATGGCGGCCATTTTCAAGATGGCCGCCAAAATAACCACACGAAGTGATGTTTTGCTTAGAAATATTTGTAGTTGTCTGATTTACACGATCTAAGAGTGGATTCTTATGTTTTGAAGCCTGCTGAACTATATTTTCCTGTTTAAAAAACACTCTGAGACATATTTCTCAAGATGACCACCAAGATGTTTGTCTTTCTTTACATAAGTTTTGTCCCGGCTAGTACATTTTCAAAGTTATGCATACCATGCTGCTGTTTCCCGATCTGCTACTGTTCACATATGCAGCTGCAGAGTGATGTGCAGGGAAGCTCTGCCTGAGAGCACTTGCACCTTCCTTTGCAAACCTTCTTACAGGGGCACTTTGTCAATTCTTGACAGCTTGCTGCAATCAGTGGTAGTGTTGTCCAATGTATCTGTCATGCTTCTCCTTTCTGTGTCCACCCCCGCTCAGCTGGACTGCTCATTTGTGGATTACAGTGGGTTGCCTGGCCCCAGATGATCCCAGCCTGGTAGGTAGCACGCTTTGCATGTTTTCTGAGGGCTGCCTGTGTTGGTGGAATTGAGTTGTACAGCCTCTGCTTGCGGGGAAACAGATCTAGTCTTGCTTCATCCTCACCAGTGGCTGTGCTTGATCTGTCGTACATGAGGACAACGAATCTTTCCAGCCTCTGCATGTCAAGATCGCGAATCAATGTTGGATGCTGGCTGAGATTGATGAATGTTTCAGTAATATCATCAAATACATTCCAAGTCTGCCATGCAGATTTCTTCACTTTCCCACGGAAGGCAGACACAATGTCACATCCAGTGAATGCATGAAAGTAGGGGATCCCTCTAGCTATCTCAAGCCCAATTGCAGAAACTACCTCATGGACTGGAATCTATTGCATATGGGTTCCTTGGCCGAAGGCAATCCACATTTCCTGAAGACCTAGTTTCTGGAAAGATGGCTGTACAGATATTGCTATGACTAGCATCTGTGTCATTAGCCTTGATGATTACAGACTTGCTCCCATCAGTCGTTGCATCCCTAGTGTGAACAAATATTCGACTGTCAGCTTCTTCGTGACAACATGGGGACACAGCATCCAGAGACTTCACTGTGTTGCTAATGGCATCCTCTCCTTTTGTGACAATGGCTGTGCTTGCCGTTTCTGCTTCACACATCTTTTAACCTTCATTTTTTACTCTATATCTAGTTTGAGCGGCTCACGTTCATCACCAGGATTTCCTGTGTTTGGATGCTGGAAAATGGACACACTTGTACCGTGTAAAGATGTTTCAGCTGTGGTCGCAGTCAAATTATGATCTGTGTTGTCAACTGCTCCAGCTGTGAACAAATTCTTTCTCAAGACTGGGGGAAAGATTACTCCATCTTCCACATCCTGTGCAACAACTGCTTCTCCTAACTGTGGTGAGATTTCTAGGACTCGGTCATATGATATGCTGAGCCCATTCTCCTGGAGCATTTCAATTATTTGTCTCTTCCTCGTCTTGGCAAACACATACAGGCCCATGTAGACTGCAAATTGTGGCTCCCGGTCCTTGGAATGCCTGTGGACATCTGTTCCTTCCTTGTATTTGGCGAAGCAGTTGTACTGTAGAAGTTGTGATAGAGCAAAGTCTGATTTCAACGCTCCATGATGGAGTTGGGACTTGATGTCTGCGCCACGTTCGATCATGCATACAAACTGAAGCAGTGATAGTGGCACAGTCTGTTTTAAGTCTTTGTCATGAAAATAGCTGCTGAAATTCGACTTCTGATGGAGTATGTCTTGTCTTATTATCCCAGCAGCTTTTGCTAGATGGATCGCTTCACCATAACGGGA